>MCJB01041575.1:5837-56613 GCA_002018475.1 Nicotiana obtusifolia | reverse complement strand
TTCGCCTCGAATTTTAAGGCGCGTGCTGTTTCTAACAAGTGCCGGTGTTTTCGTTCCACTACACCATTCTGTTGTGGTGTGTGTGGACAGGAAGTTTCTAGCAGAATCCCCTCCTTCGCATAAAAAGCAAGCATTTTGTTTGAAACAAATTCCCCACCATTGTCACACCTTATTCTTTTGATATCCTTCTCAAATTGGACTTTAACCATTTTGTGAAAATCTACAAGGCACAAACTTGCCTGATCTTTGTGTTTGAGAAGGAAAACCCACACGGAACGGCTAAAATCATCAACTATTGTTAAAAAATAGTTCGCACGTGTGAGAGACGGTGTGCGATATTTGCCCCATCTATCACAATGTATTAATTCAAAACAAGCATTTGTCTTAGTAACACTAGTTGGAAACGGCAATCTTGCAAATTTAGCTTTAACACATGAATCACAAAAATTCTTATTATCCAAAGAAGTGTTTTTGAAAAAATCCAAATGACATAATTTAGAATTTGAGGGGTGACCTAATCACTTGTGCCACATGCTTTGAGTAGTCATCATAGCATGCCGCTTGGTTTCAAACATCCCCATCTTGTAGAGACCATCTTCGCAATCACCCGCTCCAATCAATGTCCTCGAACACAAGTCCTGTATGGTACAAAATTCAGGAAAAAATGTAATAGCACATTGAAGTTCTTTAGACAATCTACTAACAGAAAGCAAAGTTGCATTTAAATTTTGGGACATGAAGCACTTCTCTAATTATCGCTCCACTTGGGAGAGCACAATCGCCTCTTCCTTTGACAGGTACAGCCTCACCATTTGGTATAGTAACGGTGGGCTCATAACGTCTTTTTCTTTTGTTTTTAAGCAAGGAATCATCATAAATAATATGCTCGGTAGCGCCCGAGTCGACTATCCATTTACCTTCTTTGTCCATGTTACCTGCCAAATTTGCTTTGGGTCTGCTTTCTTCTGTGCTAGCACCATCTTTGTTCCCGAAAAGCTTCACAAATTGTTGGTATTGAGAATCGCTTAATCCTGCAATTGGACTCTTTTCTCCTTCAACATACGCTGCTGACGACTTGGGCTTGTCCTACTTACCTTTTCCCGGCCACCACTCCGGGTAACCTATGCGTTTAAAGCAACCTTCCTTGTTGTGCCCATCCCTTCCACAAAAGGTACAATGTTCCACCGGTTCACTGCTGCTCCTTTTCACGTCCTTCTGTTTCGAACGATTTTGGGGCTGATTAGGGTCGCGCCTGGCAGGAACATGTGCTTGGAAGGCGACCGATTGAGACGAGGGCCTATTGGTTCCTGTAATGGCACGCTGCTGCTCATCTTCGGCCACGAGGTGGTAAGCGTTCCCAAGGGATGGTGTAGGATTCATGGCGAGGATCTGTATTCTAATAGTCCCGAACTCCGCGTCTAGACCAAGTAAAAACTCATAAAGCCTCTCCTTGTCTTTTAGTTCTTGAAGCTTCTTTCCTGTTTCACAAACACAGCCACTGCAGTTACATTTTGGGACGGGCAGAACACTTTGGATCTCATCCCAGATCCCGCGAAGTTTCGTATAATAGCCGAGACAGACGTTCCTTCTTGTTTAGTGGACGTGAGTGATCGCTTTAACTCATACGCCCTAGGTGCGCTTACTTTCCCCAACCGCTCCTTTAGATCCACCCAGATTTCATGAGCCGTCATGGCGTATTTTACGCTGGTTCTGATCTCTTCTTCCATAGCCGTATGTAACCATCCTTTGATCATAGCATCACATCTCATCCAGGGCATGTAGTCGGGTGATTCTTCTTCCGGTTTCTTGATCGTGCCGTTGATGAAGCCAACCTTATTTTTGGCGAACAGAAAATTGAGCATTTCCTGAGACCAATCTGCGTAGTTCCCGTCAGTGAGCATATCGTTTACGTGCATCTGCCTTGGGTAATCGGAAGGATGGAGATAGTGAGAAGAATCATGATCGACTCCTCCTTCTTTGGTCTTGCCCGCTGATTTATCATTATCACCGGCCATTGATAGGGTTTGGTTTTGATCGGAGGATCTTCACAAAGACCGCTCTGATACCATAATAAATTTATGGTTCTTGTTTTATTGATGATCTTCAGAGATAATTACAAAGACAGAATGTGGCCTCTATATATAACAAAAGCCATGCACAATAATAGGAGATAAACAAGGAATGGAAATAATTATGGAGCAATAATCTTGGAACGACAAATCAGGAGAGAATATTGCACAATAAATGTCCCATATTCTCTTCCCTTCTATATATTATGATATAAATTTTTATATCAATAAACTTCTACTTTATTGTTGCATACTTTTCTGTGTGGTACAAACTGGAGAACAAAGTAGGTAGCTTTCACATACGTATTACCCCCTACAAATTGTAGTAATTAAAGATATTAAATCTTTCCTTTATTTATAGTCTCAGTAAAACTAACCGCTTTCGCGAATACTTTAGAAACTAAATAAATTTCTTTGAGACTTACTACGACACAATACCTTATTGATATCAATTTATTTCTCCAAAATAGTATAATTGGCTCTTTCAGAGCTTTCAATTAATTTTGTACTACCACATATTCATCAACATCCATACGGTGAATACCTCTTTCAAGGAGAAAGTTATACCATTATATCATTATAGGCAATATATGATGCTTCTATTACTTTTTCCCTGTAATAATAGCATTGCCATAACATTTGGCATAATCACAATAGGTATGTGGTCAATGATTATGCATGCCATAACACTGAAATTATTTTTTTATTTCGTCTCAAACTTATTTCTAGAGATTAGTGTGGTATATCCACTACCACTAGCACCTTCATATTCTTTCAAGAATGAATATGTATTCATAAATCACATATTGTCACATTCACATCATGAATGGACCATAATCATCTATATGTGCTTTACAAAATTTCATGTCAAATCGATAACAAACATTACTTTCATAGAGTGAAGGATTATTTTGAGAATCCTTATTATTCTCATTACTACAATGATGACGATTATAATTTCGTCTATTGCCACGTCCATATCCACTGATATCTTCATGGTAATAATTTTGTTTTCTTTCAGACTTATCACATACTGCAACCACATTCTCTTAAGGGAACGAGAATGAAGCAAATTCAATGGGACGAGTTTTCACTTATTGTGCTCACAATCATACATGAATTTGATCGTGTTAAGACATAGAAATTTTATTTTGAGATGATTTACAATGAAAAAAATCTCTCTATTTTTAGGGAAAAAATGACTTAGCCATAAAATAACAAACCTTAAAATCTCTTTAAAATATAGATATTCACCTTAAATACAATTCTATTTATAATAGATAACATTATCGGGTTATATAACTGTTGAAATAATATAGATTCGTTCAAGAAAGAGCCAGATACCAGCATTTCAAAAGTTAAATAGCTCTATAATTATAATTTCTCAAAAAGAATCTGGAACTTTTTACTATAAAATCTGTGATTTTTATCTGAAATAGAGAGACTGATTATGAAAGCGTTAAAGAATAAACAGCCAAGCCATAATAAACAAAGGTACAATAGGAAAATTTTAAATTAGGAATAGGAGTACTTTTTTTCAAATATGTTTCTTGTTTTGTTCCTTTTTTAATCAAGGTTTAGTAGGTTTTAAAATAGGAAAACAGAAAATTTGAAAGTTCCAAGTTATGAAAAAATGTTATTCCACATTGCCAGTTGGTTTGAGCGAACTTCAAATCATTTTTTAACAGCAGTCACTCATATTCTCTGCTTTGGGTAGCCAAAAACATATTGCTCCTCTACTTGGTTATTTTGCTCTTGTCATACCTCCCATCCTCTGCCTTTGTTTTAATACAAATAAATTTAATGTAAAGTTTATTTTCTCACAGTTAGTAAATATTATATAACAAATTATTCTAAAAATTAAATGTGCGAGATGAGCGAAGTAAATTAGAAAAGTAAGAAAAGAAAACATGTGTGGGTTGTGTGGTAGTGATGAAGCAAAAGGCCAGCTTGCTGACGTGGAATTAGATATTTGTAAGTCCAAAACACATGTATCCAATACAATCAATGATGTTCTTTCGAAACAAAATTCACTCTTGCTACAAGTAAATCAAATGTGGATGCATATTAATAAAGCGGTGATAATTTTATGTAGAACAACATACTATGCCTTGTAATTTGTAAAAATTATGGACAAGTGAACCCTTTTGAATGCAAAGAAACAAAATCATCTCAGCATCTCCGCATCTATTTGAAGGCATCTCAGCAAAAAGTCACACTCTCTCCTTTTCTCTAATTACGTCTTGTATTAAAACTAGGTTGCATCGACCGCGTCGAAGTTCCTTGTGAAATTAAACTCCACCTCAAATCCCTTCATTCCTGGAACTTCTCTTCTTTATTCCCATTTCTAATTTCCTCGCTCAATTCCTGGATCAGGAAATGCGTGATCATCCTTTTTAGGTTCTCTTCTTCTTTCTGGAGCATTTCTTTCTTCTACTTATGTTCTAATTGGGACTTATTCACCACATACCCATCTTCTTTTTTATAATTTTAGACTTAGATCTGTTGGTTTATTCAGCTTAATTAGCGTTTATATGTTGTTATTCTTGACAGCTAAACAAGTTGAATTGTGAAGATGGGTAAGGACAAAGAGAAAATTGAAGAGAAATTGACTGGTTGTGAGGATCAAAAGTTGTCTGGTTCAAAGGAAGGGAAAGGGAAGAGATTATGGAAGAAGGTGAAGTACCAGCTGGTGGAGTACCATTCGTTGCCTGCCTATTTGAAAGACAACGAATACATTCTTGGTCATTACCGGGCCGAATGGCCTTTGAAGCAGGCTTTACTCAGCATTTTCACTATTCACAATGAGACCCTCAATGTTTGGACGTAAGATTTCCAAATTCTTCGCTTTTAAGTTTTAACAACCCTCTTACCCCAAGTTTGGAACTTTACATGTTTTATACAATTGAAGTTCGATTTGGAACTTTTTTCCTGTTACATTGATTGACTTGTATAGTATCCAGAACTACTGATCTTTTATCTTTATGCATATCTCCCTTATGTTTGGTGCTAGAGATTTGAAAAGACCATATGTTGTGAATTGAATTTTTGGCAAAACGTTTTTCAACTTCGTTGTTGAGGGCAGTAAGCCACAGTGTAACCCAAGGTCTTTTGAGCTTTGCTGGAAAGAGGTCAATCAGTCATTTAGCTGCTGTCCTAAGATGAAAATCTTTTCAGGCTGAGAAGTAGCATATATTTTTCTTTGTCGGAAACAACCTCTCTGCCCGTCTAGGGTAGGGGTAAGGCTGTGTACATCTCAACCTCCCAGACCCCACTTGTGGGAATACACTGGGTCTTTGTTGTTGTTGTTGTTTGAATGTTTGTTATAATAATATTAATTTGATGCTAAATACATAAAAGTGTTTCATGAGTGCTACTGCTGTTTACCAAGGATAAGAAGTTTGGGCTAGCAGAGATCAAAGAGGGGGTTTAATAAGTGTGCAGTAATAGTTAGCAACAATTCCAAAACTGATCTATGGGATTGTTACCAGTGTCCAGAATAGACTCTTGCATTAGTGAAATTTGTGAGAGATCCTAACACTTATTTGAAGAGTAACATATGTATTTATGTTTGTGCCTTATATGGAGTTTAGGTACAAGGCGGACAGCTTAATTTACCTTTTGAATTTCCTTACTGAACCTCTACGGAAGCGGAAACTGCTGTTGTAGCATGTGCCTTCCGTTCTATTTCATGTTATTGCCGGTTCCTTTGTGCTATTGGTTCATTGATTTGCTAAATGTTCTGTCTATACTATCTTAATTCCCAACATACTAATTGAAAATTACGAAATAATAGATTACTGACAGAATCTTGATTTTCCTACTTGTTATAGGCATTTGATAGGGTTCTTCCTCTTCCTTGCGCTGACCATTTATACTGCAATCAAAGTTCCCAAGGTTGTAGATCTACATTCCTTAAAGAATCTCCCTGATGTGCTGAGGAAGGCTGATTTACACAAATTACAATCAGAGCTATTGACTTGTCTTCCTTCTTTGCCGCCTATGCCTGATTTGCACAGACTTCGAGATGGTTTGCTACTATCCCCCTCTAGTTGGCATATTCTTGATCTCCTGACTAACTGTCTGCCTGAGCGTTTTTCCCTCAGCAACCATACGGATGTCTGTGTACTGGTAAGAATGCCTCATCATTCAACTACTAATTAGTGTCTGCTTAAGCTGTTCATGTGTGAAAAAACCATTGCTTCTAATGACTTTTCATTTTAGATTAAATACCATAATTATCCAGCTGTCTATATTATACTGCTTGTTTACTTTGATTCTAAGTTGCTCGGACTAGGGTGCGGGTACGGGTGCGAATCTAGAGATCGGATCCTTCATGATCTAAATTTTAAGATTTAGCGGTGCGGATCCAGGTAAGGATACGGGTGCAGGGATTTGGCTAAAAATAATTCAAATATCTAAAATTCGAGTAATAAAAATATGTTCAAGTTTTGAGACATTATGAGGAAAACGTACAAGGTATTCCAAGAAGGACAAAAATATTAATCAAGAGGAGAATCCAAAAAGAGATAAAAGGAAAAAAACTGACATAGAAATTTCTGTATACAAGGTATTCCTCTTTTTTCAATTTCACCGTAGCTTTTGTTTTGATTTCACTGTATTTATCCCGAATTTCTCCGTCGATTTTGGTCAAAATACCCAAAATTAGTTACCCAAATCCGGTACGGATCCCACACCCACACCCATGTGTGTCGACATGGGTGCGGCACCAAGAGTGAAGAGTCCGTGCAACTTAGCTTTGATTTCATCTATTGATTCTAACTGGTGCTGTCCTAGCTGTAATCAATGCCATTAAAGATGAATTTGTTTAGCCAGGAATTCTCAAATCTATAGTGGTGTCTATATCTTCTTGGGGCAGTGGTGCAGCCAATTTTTGTTTCGTTTATTCCTTCTGTCTTGCTTGCTTGACTAAAGAGAGAATTCTATAAGACTATTCAAAGAGAGTGGCTAAACACTTAATTTGTACACAAAATTTGTCATTTCAAATTAAGTTTGTTCATAGGTTGATTGATTTCTGCTCCGGCATTAATTCCTATGCACATTGCTAAAGAAATTCTTCTCCGGCTTCTTTTCTCCTATATCAGAACTTTCTGAATTATTTGATTGGATACTCCCATGTGATGTTATTCATCTGACAGCCTTTTTGCCTTTGGTTTTCTTTCAACACTATTGCTACCTCAACCTTAAGATTTCCAATCTCTGCATAAGGACATTTTCCAATGAGTGATGATGGGCCTCTATTGCTCAATAATTAAACAGTTGACACAAATAGGGAGTCGTATCTTTAAATTTCTGGATCTCGTGATTGGAACGAGGACGTGGACCTGTTACGTATCATAAAAAATTAAAGAACATTGAGCTGTTAGAAGGTCAGAGTTACTACTAATACATAAATATAAACTTCTTCCTAATGAAAATACAACTTGTATGTGTCACCCCTGGAAAATTTAATCTACCTAGTTCTCCGTGTTCTGATAGTGCTTAATAATTTCCCTTTACTCTTTTCGCAGCGTGCTTATGATATTTTTTATATTTTTTTTCTTTTGTTGGATGGCTGATCTGCTGTCTCGTGCATTGCATGGTATGTATGAAAATGTATACAATTGCTTATTTTGAACCATTTGAATAATCTCCCTATTTATCTGATTATTCTGTTATCTTTCTTATCTTAGAAATGCCTTTATGTTTGTTTTGTAATTGGGGCGTCCAAGTGCAAAGATAAAAGGTCACTTGGGTTGCAATAGCGGGACACCACTAGATTCCCTAATATGGAATCTCTTTATATAATGTACTTCCCTTGCATTATCTTTTGTTGTAGGGTTAAGGTTGAGTTTTTCTTCTGCTGGATTGCATAAAATCAAAAACTTTTCTGAGGTTTATCAATTCATCCTAAATAAAAACATAGTTAAGTAGTAATACTTATTATACCTCATGTGCATCTTTCCACTATACCATTGCATGTCAATTTTCTACTCTAAGGTTCCCTTCCAAATGTTGTTCCCTTCAGTTGCTTGAATTCCTCCCATTTTCTGATAAGATTCAGCCAAGCAACTTCAGAAGTGCTTGCATATGGAAAATTAAGTAAAGAACGGTAGTTTGATAGATCAGAAAACAGGAGTTAACAAACTACTTCTGGTTCATTATTTCCTTTCAAGTGACTACCTATTAAACTTCTATATAAGAGAGCTAATATCCCCTAGTTATGATTGCTTCTAATCCAAGGCAGAAGTAGCCTTATTTTGAAATGATCCCATAATTACTTGGATACCAGGAATGGTATATGCACTCAATGGTAGCCGTCTAGTTGTGATATTGATATTTCACAGTTCCATTTTTGCAGCGGAGTGTAAAGGAAGATGTGGCAAATATAATAGCACCATTGCTGGTGAGACCAATAACACGCTGGCCATTCTACGCTTTCCTTGGTGGGGCCATGTTTTGCTTGTTAGCAAGCAGCACATGTCATTTACTTTCTTGCCATTCAGAGCGTTTATCATACATCATGCTGAGGCTCGACTATGCTGGTATCGCTGCCCTGATAGCAACTTCATTTTACCCTCCCGTCTATTATTCCTTCATGTGTGACCCCTTCTTTTGCAACCTGTACCTGGGATTTATTACCCTCCTGGGAATTGGCACAATCTTGGGTTCCCTCCTTCCTGTGTTCCAGACCCCAGAATATCGAACAATTCGAGCATCTCTATTCTTTGGAATGGGCTTTTCAGGTGCTGTACCTATTCTGCACAAGCTGGTTTTATTTTGGCACCAACCCGAGGCACTTCACACAACTGGATATGAACTTTTGATGGGCATATTTTATGGCATTGGAGCACTGGTATATGCCATGCGAGTTCCAGAAAGATGGATGCCAGGGAAGTTTGATATCGCTGGCCACAGCCACCAACTATTTCATGTACTTGTTGTGGCAGGGGCTTATACTCATTACCATGCAGGGTTGGTTTATCTCCGGTGGCGGGACCTGCAAGGATGCTAAGATCTTTTCAAGAATGGATAAATCAGTGAGAATCCTTTGTGATGCATTAGGCTAGTTCAAATGTACGTAAATGTAGAGAAGATGTGTTGTCCCTCTGTTGTTTGCCCATCTTCAGTAATAAATGTTCTCATTTAGCAGCGATTGTCAGTCAATTATCCTGTAGTATATTATCAGGCACAATATGTGCTTTCGTATTATCTTTGTTGAGATCTGTATCTATGATTTTAAAGTTCCAACCACACTGAAAAGTTAATAGGATCTAGTCCAGCTTAAAGTATCTTAGACAATGAATTGATTTCGTGGAGTAAAGTTAGATTTGCTCGGAACATATAAAAATAAAGGAATTCCGAATTCTACAGCCTACAGTTAATGTAGATCGAGAGTACCTCTTTTATTTGTACCTAAAAGTTAAATTGAGCTTGAAAAAAAAGAATTGCTCTCAACTCAAGACTTCCCGTTTACTAAACAGGTGATCTAACCAACTGAGCTACAACTGTACATTTTAATAACACGAACTGTTTTCGCTGGCGCACAGTACACACTAATCTAACATACTATCACGTGATGAACCAACTCCACCCAAAATTAAATCAAGATCCGCTCAACCTGCTACACTTTTTAATCCGAACTGTTACCTTGTTAACACATACTATGGAAAACCAACTTTGACAACGAAACAATACACATGATATCGCTAATTAAGTGCCTACGGCCTAATTGTGTAAGATGTAATTTTTTCCAGTTAAAAAAGCAAATTTATTTAGCTTTTTGCCTATCTATTCTCAACATAATTATTGAAGCAATAAAAGGTGTATTTACCATAGCCCAAACCATTTCCATGAAAAAGGAAAAGACGTATATTTATGTTTGCAGTGAATGCGAGATACTGTTACATCAGTTACGTTTCTAGCTATATAATATACCTCTGGAATTGCTAAACTGTTCGTTCAATTCTGTGAATATAAATTAAATTCACAGAATACTCGAAATTAACACTTAGCTAGTATGAACAAACATTCAACAAAATACCAAAAAATAAAAATAAAAAGAAGATGAGAGAGAAGGATGTTGCAAATCTGACGCAATTTAAGAAGTCACATGGGAACTTTAAAGAAAGTAGGAACTAAAGACGTATGTATGACTTGAATTTCCTCTGATATCGAAACAGAGGTCTACGGATTGGTAGTTAGTAGTGGTATTATTTTATGGTCATAGGTGATCCAATTTATATAGAAGTTGATAGAACAACTAATTTCCCGTCAATCCTTTGCCCGTATTAGCACCCTACTTGGCGTTACCTAATTTACCCAACCTCGTCACCCATGTTAATTCATCTGTTGTTTAATTAACAATTAAAACAATTTAGGCGTTAGAATCCTTTGGCTTACGGATAGGGGTTAGTTTTAATAGGAAAGAATTACTAGTTTCTGCCACGCTTCCTCACACGATTATAGTCCCTTCGGATTAATCTAGCCAATTAAACTTCGGACTAGTTACTCTGGAATAGTCCAGCGTATCAATTGGTAAACCAAATATTCTACCTACATATATAGGGTTGCCTTTTATCCGCTTTCAACAACCACTACTTTAAAGACAAAGTTACCGTTGTGAATAACATAAAAAAGAGCAAAAAAGACAAAGCAACCGTTGCTACTTCATCCGTCTCAAATTATCTAGTATTTTTATTTTACACGCTCTTAAATAAATAATAATTCGGAGGTATTTATGATTATTTTATTTTTATTTATGTCTTATTGATATTTTAGCAATTATAATATTATTTCATAATTAATCTATTTGTAATCTTTAAAATAGGTACTACTAAAAGTAAAATTTGAAAATAAATAAATATGCTTTGAATTTTTAAAAAAATAATTAATTTGAGATAACTATTTTGACAATGAAAAATTAAAAAAGCCGAAAAAACTCCACATTCCAATGTCCTAACCTAATACGATTTTTCTTTCTGGCCCTAATATGGTTTCTCATGTGGCTATTAACATCATTACGGTTGGAAAAAGGTGATTAATTAAAGTTGGAATCTGAGGCAGTAATAAAATTTTAATAGACCTGATTCGCGGTAAGAGGCGACAATTAGTCGGAATAAACGGCAACTTTCCATTAAAAGGAGTTAAGGGTGTACAAATCGAAATCGCATCAAATCGAAAAGTCAAATTAAATTAATTAAAAAATTGATTAAGTTTTGTCTTATTTGAGTTGGTATTGAGTAAGAAAATCAAAACCAAACCGACATATAAATATAAAATTTTTATATATACTTTTAAGACAATTTATAAAATTTTCTTTTAAAAATATCAAAAAATATTTGTGATTCTATTATACGATGTAGTATTTAGTTAAATATATAGTGCTCATATTTTTTAACTTTATATAATGGGTTGTACCATCACTTTTTTATCAAGTGATAGTGAAATACGTCAATCACTTTGTTCTTCCATATACATATGTCAATATCTATTAAATTTTTATATCTTTTTCGAATTTCAAATGGTATTTTGGCAATCTAAATTAAATAGACCATATCGTTATATAGGTATTTTTATATTTAATTATTAAATTCGGTTAACCTTGAAAGTATACATCAACATAAAATTATTATCAGGCGATTAAAAAATAACTATCATGTGTTTCTAAGAAAATTCTTCCATAAGAATATTTTAATAGACCATATATTTGTCAATTTTTTTAAAATTTTTACTAAACATATATTTACTTATAAAACATTTAACAAAGTAAGATTGAAATAATATTTATATAGCAATAAAATTTGACCCGATAAAACAGAACCAATCCAAACCGGTATAGTTGGTTTGATTTGGTTTTGATAAAAACCGTACCAGCTCAGTCAATGTACACCCCTACCCGAAGCATTATATTAATATCAAACAGTACTACTCCCTCCATTTTAAATTAGATGGGGTACTTTTCTTTTTAGTATGTTCCAAAATAAATGATACATTTCTAAAGTTGGAAATAATTTTACTTTAAACTCTTCATTTTACCTATTTTATTCTTAATGAGAAGCTTTTATAATCACACAAATATCGTGACCTCATAATTTTTTATCCCTTAAATTTTTAAAACCACAAATTTTAAAAGTTTTTTTTTTCTTAAATTTTACGTCGAATCAAACTAGCTGGTCCAAATTGAAACGAGAAAATAATAAACTCGAAAATTAATAAAGCAAAAGCCTAAACTGTCGGTATATTTTCCACGTGTCCCAAGCTTTTTATCACCACCTCTTCAGCACCACGTAAAACCAACATTTGGGCCCCAAACTCTGCGTACTTTTGTGTTACGCACTAGAAAGCAAAACTCCTCTATTAAAGGTCGCACCAAACCGATTAAATCAGCACTGGTGCCAACCGCCTAGTCAAAGGCACAAAAAAGAAAGCTAAGTGAGCTGATTCGATGAACACTTCCTTCTGCCACTGTCTTTAGTCACACACTTCACCGACACTTCTGCCCATTTCCATTTCTAACTTTCTATCGTCACTCACTTCACCTTTCTCATTTCTATCTTCCCGAATTAGTATACTTTCTCAGTCACTGCCAAAATTGCTGTTCTAAGTTTTAGCACTGGACCAAGGCTGGACACTCCTCCTAGTACAATGTCCAGTAGATAGTGACAACTCTTCTGCTACTAGACGAAAAGCCAGCTTGGCGGGGTAACGTATGTTTTCTCTCATAAAATGGTAACTCCGCAGTTGGTCCAAACCCAAACATCTTACTCATCAATGGCGCCCAAGCAAAACTGTAAGAGCAAAGTTACTTCTTTATTCTCCGATGGGTTTCTGTGTGCCGGTGGAAGTATTGTTGCTTTACTAGTGGTCTGGGCCTTTTGGTCGTTTATGAGCACTAGCCCAAATACTGATCCAAGTTTTTTCAGTACCTCCGCTGCTAAGAAGTCCACTTTGGAAACTCCGGGAGAGCTTACTTCACCGGGTTTCGATTTAAGGTACGATCCGCCCGACCCGAATTTCTATGACGACCCGGATGTGAGCTACACTATTGAGAAGCCGGTGAAAAACTGGGACGAAAAGCGAAGGCAATGGCTGAAGCTGCATCCTTCATTTGTCCCCGGATTAGAAAACCGGGTCCTGATGGTTTCCGGTTCACAGTCGACGCCGTGCAAAAACCCGATCGGCGATCATTTGCTGCTGAGGTTCTTCAAGAACAAAGTGGACTACTGCCGAATCCACGGGTACGATATTTTCTATAACAATATTTTACTGCAACCTAAGATGTGGTCGTTCTGGGCAAAAATGCCGGCAGTTAAAGCAGCCATGTTAGCTCATCCTGAAGCTGAGTGGATCTGGTGGGTCGATTCAGATGCTGCTTTCACCGACATGGACTTCAAGCTTCCACTGGATCGGTACAAAGCCCATAATTTCGTCGTCCATGGTTGGGAGAAGTTAATCTACGAGCAGAAAAGCTGGACAAGTATCAATGCCGGAGTTTTCTTGATTCGGAATTGTCAATGGTCTATGGACTTGATGGAAGTTTGGTCCAAGATGGGCCCACAGTCGCCGGAATACGATAAATGGGGTGAAATTTTACGTTCCACGTTTAAAGATAAGATTTTTCAAGAATCAGATGATCAATCGGGATTAGCATATTTACTGTTGAAGGAGAAGGAAAAATGGGGGGACAAAATATACGTAGAAGGTCAGTATTATTTCGAAGGGTATTGGGTGGAAATTGTAGGAACATTAGATAATATCACCGACAAGTATTTAGGTATAGAGAAAGGGGTACCTAGTTTAAGAAGGAGACATGGTGAAAAAGTAAGTGAGAGTTATGGTAAGGTGTGGGAGGAACACCTTAAGGAGGCTGGGTATGGGAGGTACAGTTGGCGAAGGCCGTTCATCACACATTTTACAGGGTGTCAGCCTTGTAGTGGGGACCATAATCAGATGTATTCTGGTGAAACTTGCTTTGATGCTATGCAGAAGGCATTGAATTTTGCTGATAATCAGGTGCTCAGGAAGTATGGTTATATGCATAAAGATCTGCTTGATTCTTCCTCTGTTTTTCCTGTGCCTTTTGACTTTCCTGCCTAATAGATTTCTTCCTTACTTTGTAATTTTAAGCTCTATATATAAATATGTATTATATTCTCTTTTCGTTTTCCATCTTTTATGGCTACCTATTTTGTTGTGCACTTTGCAATGTTGTCGTGTAGAGGTAGTTGTAATTATTGAGTTGACCTATATATAGTGACAACTTAAAGATATTTACACTATTAGTGTGTTGCTAATTTTACTTCTATGGACGAATATATGCGATTATCATTTATAGTGGCTTAATAGTATAACAAATTTCTATTAGTACATAGAGGTTATACTACCGCGGTATGTGTAAGGAAAAGGAAAAACATCTATAAGACAGAAGTATTTGCACATGTTAGAGTTGACAAAATTTTGAGGACAAAAAATGCAAGGCCTGAAAGCAACTTTGTACTGATAAAGAACATGGTCACAACTCACAAGGTTGCATGTGGTTCTATTCACAAGTACTGTGTTTGGTAACATGGACCTAGAGAGCGTGACCAAAAGGGACATTTGATTGAAGAGCTTAGCACAGTAGCAGAGTAGTGCCAACGAAATTGACACATTATAATGATTTTAAGATGCGGATACGTTATTGTTTACCCTAAAAAAACGTATAATAATTAAATTTATATGTGGTTTTAAGGATACGCGAATTAATTCGATACAAATAATAAATTGTGTTAGATTAAACAGATAAAGTACGTAATAAATTATCAAACCAATTAAGGAGAGTGATCTCGGGTTCAATAACAATTTTAATGAAATGCCTGCCTTTGATCCCAAGCTCACGATAATGAAGCACTGATGAACAAAAGTAAGAACTTTGTATAACAGAGAAAATAAGAGTATATTGCCTTGATATGCGTATTACAATGATCCCTAAAGAATAGTTAGACTCCCCTTTATATAGTAGGGGAATTTTACTCTAAGTACAATTCCAAAAGAGGTAAAAATCTTATGTTTTACTAATCACTGATTTTCTGCCGATACATGCCGATATTCACGCCGTAACATCCGGCCGGGCACGAATATCATGCCCCTTTGCTTTCGTGCTCGATTATCTGGTAATGCTCTCTGAAGTTTTGGGGTTCGAATCGGACTTAGGGGACGTGACCCCGATTCTTCCAAGGGCAGGTGTTTCGCCCGGACCCCAAATAGAGGGGCTCTTTGCCCCGATTCCGGTTCCTTATAGTCACATCTCTGCTCCGTTTACGTCATCAGGAACCGAGGCGTCCAAAGGGCTTGGTGTTACCCGTATAAAGATTGTCTCCTCGTTTCTCGAAGAGTAAGTTTACGGAAACGACAATAAACGACATATGCACTTCGATTCTTTCTTCAATACGCCGTGACAAAAACGACAAAGAATCCGAAATGTTCGTCAGTCGTGTGTGTCATTATGACTTCAAACACGCACCAGCCATCGGCAGGTCATCCCTAAATGTGAAACGACGCGAAACCTCTATAAATACCTTCGAGTTTTCAGGATATCACTACCCTTCTTCATACTCTAATATTTTCACCTCCGTTCTTCAAAACTTCTCAGTAAGTTGCAAGTTTTTACTTATTTTCTACCCAAATCAGGGCACTTGACCTTTCATCTTTCAACCACTCTTCGTATTTTTCAAGCTTTTTCCAGATAATAATGGCTAAAACTTCCAAATTTGTTCCCCAATAAGTCGCTTCTTCTTCTTCACAATCGATCGCTGAAATCGACGAGACCACTCCTGATGTGGTCGTCCTCGAGAGGTCCGCTCCTGACGTGGCTACCGATGAACCGGCTGTCAAGCCTCCCTTGAAAATGTTCGTTTTTGGGGGTTGTTCGGTTGCCGATGACTTTAAGATTGAGAAGCTCGTCGGTGCAGGGCCGGTGTGTGGGACTATCAAGATATATATGCTCCATTACCAAAGACGTCCTCCCCGGTCCGAGAGGATTGCAACTGGGCGGGTAAAGACGTAATAATACTCAAGCCTACAGACACCATCACTACTCATGTGGGGGTTATCTAAGTGTTTACACTTATCCCTTCATGTTGGGCCCGCTGGACCCAGTTATCTTGGATTTCTGCAAGAGGTACGAGGTATGCCTTGGTCAAATCCACCCGTCACTGTAGAGGATCGTGATCCTCCTTCGTTATTTCGTGAACAAGACCGAGTCCCGTCAGTTCACCATCGCTCACCTTCTCTGCCTATACAGTCCCCAAATCTTTTGACGGGGACTAATAAAGCTCACACGCCGGGCCAGCAAAGCCCCATTCTCGAGCATCGATGAGGATCGGGACCAGAGCAAGC
This sequence comes from Nicotiana obtusifolia, assembly GCA_002018475.1. Taxonomy (NCBI): domain Eukaryota; kingdom Viridiplantae; phylum Streptophyta; class Magnoliopsida; order Solanales; family Solanaceae; genus Nicotiana; species Nicotiana obtusifolia. The sequence goes on along the minus strand of MCJB01041575.1, from coordinate 40,165 downwards.
AGAGGCATTTCGTTTGGGTGAAGACCGAAGACTTGGTTCCCCCCGAAGTCATGTCGTTCCCCGAGAAGTGGAATGCATCTCGTAAGTATAGTTTCCCCTTGAACGCTATTTTACCTTCATCTCGTCTTTTCTTATAGGTATTTGTGGTGGTGCAGCCGTCGCTCGAGTCCCATACGCGATCCCTCGACTCAAGGAGTGAATCGAGGGTATTTGTTCACAGATGCCTTATTCCGAGCGCTCATGGCGCAAACTTTTGAGGGGTCGCTGGGAGGCCCGTTCTCACTATAAGAGCCTTCCTCGAATAGGTAACATCTGGTTCTCCCATTCACATCGTACTTACCCTCTTTCCTTCATTTTTCCCTTTGCAAGTTTGCCTAAAACCATTGAGCTTAGGCCTGCAGTAAGGGACGAAGATCTGTCCGTTGACCCCTCCACTTCGGGGCAGCTCAGGTCTGCAGCAGGAGAAAAGAAGAAAAGAAAGGATCCGGGCTCACCGGGCTTAGATAAAAAGAAACCAAAGAGAAGGTTGGCCCGTACGCCAAAGAAAAGTTCTAGCTCTCGGGCGCCCGATTCAGATTAGCTTTTTCGACTTAGAGATGAGCCCGAGGAAGACGATCTTTTCGTGGCCCACGGGCCGACATCCCCCGAGGAGCGAGCAACTTTTGAAGAAGAGATCCACGAGGCCGATTTCTGTCAAACCAGGGAGATCGATGAGGAGACCAAGACTGGGACTTCCTGAGATGCCGGCCAAGCTGGAGGCGCCCGATTTAATAGATATTTCAGGGTCGCCTTCTTATACCGAGTCCATGCTCGAGAAGGCGGGAGCGGGGCAAGAGAGGTCTAACGAAAGGGTTCTTGGCGTGGGCGATCCCCTTCGTTCCTTTTTCGACGGAGTGGACTCGTCCGTCTTGGAGGTCGGCGGGCTGAACTCGAGCCCAAAGTTAATCAACCAGTTCCTCACCCCGAGTATTGATCCAGGCCGTAAGAGGTCGATAATCATCATCGTCCTGGATGATGCCCGGTCCTTTCTGCTCCGGTGAGAGTAGAGAGCTACCTCCGGTTCCTGGTAACCAAAGAAGACAGGCGAAAATGAATGAGGTGGATGTGCCGTGCTTGTTCAACGAAACGCAGCAGGCGTTGAACTTGGTAAGGCACCATTACAGTCTTTTATTCTTTGACTTAGTTCTTGATATTTCTCTCGTCTTCTTTCTTTTATCTTTTTGCAGGCATCAGTACTCCATCATGAAAGTTTTCTTCGGTATCGGACTGAGATTAATCAGCTCGAGGCTGAGGCCAGGGGGCTTGCCGTGAAGTGAGACATGTATAAGCTTCTCAGCGAGTAACACGAAGGTGTCGTCAGAGTCTCCGGGCTGAGGTAGATGCAGCTCAGAAGGAATATGCCGACTTGGTGGAACAGATAAATGTGTTAGAAGTTAGCAATGACGACTTAGCCATGGCGACTAACGACCAAACCTCGCAGGTTCAGCAGAAGATTGACCGGATCGACCAACTCCGAGTTGAAATGAACGAGGTTCAGCGTCTGGAAGGGAAAAATGGACCAACTGGCTTCGAAGAAGGAGACTGCCCGGGAGCAGCTAGCATCGGTAGAGGTTCAACTTCGAGTGGCGAAAGAGAAAGCTGATGCACGAGCTCAACAAAACAAGGACCTCCAAGCTCAACTGGTCTCGGCCATTGCTCAACGGGATGTCCTTGGCAAAGAGCTCGAAATAATGAGGTCCGAGTCGGAAACAACCAGGGCTGATGCTGAAGAGATGGTGGCCCAGTATAGGGCTGATGTTGAGGCAGCCGAGGTCCGCCTGAAAGTATCTGTTGAGTACGTGAAACGGTTGTATCAAAGGGAGACCCTCGAAGAGATTCATGCCCGAGGTTTCGACTTGTTGGCCGAGATTGAAGAGGCGAAATGGCTCGAGGTCGAGGCCAAGAAGCTTGCTGAACCCGAGAGTGAAGAACGCTCTGAGAGCTCCGACGAACCCGAAGATGGAGAAGACCTCGACGACTCTGGTGACGAGTTGAGTTCTGATGGAGATCAGGCGTAGGTGCCCCAAGAATTTTTATCTCTGTTTTTGCATTTTGTACGTTTATTTTGTTGAGGCCATTTACATCGACCTTTGTAAAGACATTCTGAATATATATATATAAGGTTTTTTCCCTTTTGGAAATTTTCAAGTCTATTACCTTTAACATCCTTTTTATATTTGCAAAGATTTCAAATGCCTTAGCACGGAATAGAACATAGTAATAAGTTATTTTTTGGAGGTCCGAACAAGACTTGTTCTCGATGCAAGTTTTGTTTGAAACTTGTGGGGGCTCGGAATGACCGAAAGCTTTCCCCAAAATACTTGTTTAAATGTTTTTAGACTATGATTTTGCCGAGGGTAACCTTTGAACCGGTTCGAAATTTTGAAGGCCTTATGTTTTGATTACAGGCTTCGAACGTCTCCGAGCCGCTTTTTGGGTGGTCGTAGCCTTTTAGGTTTGCGCACTACCTAATAGGTCTGGTGCCTCCGAGTTTCGATAACCCGAATTGTCTCCCCGAGAGGGGGCAGCCCTTTGGGCTCGGATAGGGGTGGCCCTTGGGCTCGATAATTCTCGAGCAGTAGTATCCCTTAGGCTCGATACTTTTAAAAATCAAAAAATATTTGTTAGCTAGGTAGAAACTTTCTTTTATTTCTGTGCGTAGCGTACAAGATTGTATAAAAGCTCGTATTGCGGTCAGTATGACCTACGCGGGTATGGTTCATTTGACCGTTTGGCCCTTACAATGAATTCTAACTACTGAGCCTAGACTGATCGAGCACAGAGTTTCCTCTCTAATCATCATGACCCGAGAGTGATGGCCCCCAGTATTCGATGTCGATCGTCGAGAGGGCTCGGCTACTGTTGATGTGACCATCGACTCCGATTCAAAATCGGTCTTCGATTCTAAGTTAGCACGATCCACTGTTGCCTCGCTAAAAACCATACCAGAAAACCCCATTTGGGACAAAACTGGTTTAAGAAAATAAGAGCGCAATGCGTGCTTTCAGGCCTAACAACTACATCATCTTTTGGCTGATGCCTGCAAGTGTTAGTCCAATTTGTAATATATATGTATAATATGGGGTCGTACCTTAGCAATAGTATCGTTTTAAGTGGGTCACGTTCTAGTTGTTAAGTAGCTACTCACCGTTCCCTGCTTCGAGTTTGTACGAACCTTTACCGCTAATCTACATAATTCGATATGGACCTTCCCAATTCGGTCCCAGCTTCTCTTTATTCTGGTTCCGGGTGTTCAAAGTCACCTTTCTTAACACCAAGTCCCCGATATTGAAGTGTCGAAGGATGGCTCTCCGGTTGTAATACCTTTCAATCTGCTATTTTGGGCGGCCAACCGGACGAGGGCGTCCTCGCGCCTCTTATCCAATAGTTCTTGGCTCGTGCTCATGGCCTCATCGTTCGACTCTTCGATCGCATATCAGAACCTGAAAACGAGGTGGCCCCGGTATAAGATTTTGAGGTCGTACGGTATGCCCACATGACTTCAGGAAAAATTTGCTTCCATTTTCCTTTGGCATCGGTCAACCTTTTCTTAAGGTTTTGGAGTATGGTCGTGTCTGTAGACTCCGCTTGCCCGTTCCCACTAGGTGATAGGTTGTTGACAAGATCCTTTTGATCTTATGGTCCTCGAAAAATATGCTTACCTTGCTGCCGATGAACTGCTTCCCGTTGTCACATACGATCTCAGCCGGCATCCCTAACCGACATATTATGTGGTTCCAAATAAAATCAATAACCTCTTTTTCTCTGACTTTCTCAAAAGCCTGAGCTTCAACCGATTTAGAAACATAGTCACTCATAAATAATATAAATTGAGCCTTACCAGGTACACAGGTGACTAATGATGTCCATTTCCCATTTCATGAATGGCCACGGTGACAAAACCGAATGTAGTAGCTCCCCAGCTGATGGATCATTGTTGCATACCTCTGACATCCGTCGCATTTTCATACGAATTCCTTCGCATCTTTCTCCAGGTCGATCCAGTAATATCCGGCTCTAATTATCTTACAAACCAACGATTCGACCCCCAAATGATTCCCATAGGTACCTTCGTGAACTTCCCTCAAACAATATTCGATGTCTCCCGGTCCCAGACATATGACGAGTGGTCAATCGAACATTTTTATGAATAAAGTGTTATCTTCGGATAGGCTGAACCGGGCTGCCTTCGTGCGTAGAGCTCTCAATAACTTGTGGCTGGCAGTCGCATCGATTATGCGGTCGATGTTAGGCAAAGGAAAAGAGTCCTTAGGGCATGCCTTGTTCAAGTCTTTGTAGTCCACACACATTCTTATTTTATTTCCTTTTTTAGGCACTACCACTATGTTTGCTAACTAATCCGGGTACTTAACTTCCTAAATGGAACCTATTTTAAGGAGTTTGGACACCTCGTCTTTGATGAATGCTTGCTTGACTTCGGACTGAGGCCTCCTCTTTTATTTAACCAGGTAAAACTTCGAATCCAAGCTCAGCTTGTGGGTAGTTATTTCCGGGGGGATCCCTGTGATGTTAAGATGGGACCAAGCGAAACAATCTATGTTAGCTATAAGGAATTCAATGAGTTTTTTCTTGAGCTAGGGAGTTAGCCCCGTGCCCAGGTATACCTTCCGATTCGGCAGGTGCTCAATCAATCTGACTTGCTCTAGCTCCTCAACCATTGACTTGATGGCATCGGAATCGTCAGGGGCTATGAAAGACCTGGGGACTCCGTAATTGTCATCCTCTCTTGTCTCCTGCTTTTCTGGTTCGGTCGGGGTCGGTGTCGATAATTGTTATTTGGTTTCTTCCTTGGGGACCAAACTCGGATTCTTTAATGTTAAGAGTGCGGATATCAGGACCACCTCATCGACCGTGAATATTTCTTTTACGGCTGGTTGCTCTTCGTAAATTGTTTTGATCCCTCCCGATGTAGGAAATTTCAACGCTTGATGTGGTATCGAGGGTACTCCCCTCATATTGTGAATCCATGGTACCTGTTATAGACGTCGACCCAAGTTACCGCCGAGTATTCTATCAAATATTTCTTCAACTAGTGTGAAGCCAATGCGATTTGGGGGTAGAGTCCTTGGGTGAATGCCTAAATGGCCCAATCGTCTGCGATCGAAAGCAGATCCATCCGTTCCATTTGAAACATCGACATGAATTCCCTGAGCATCTCGTTATCTCTTTGCTTTACCTTGAAAAGGTCTGACTTCCTGGTCTCGACCTTAATTGCCTGGGCGTGCGCTTTTACAAAGGCATCTACAAGCATAGCAAACGAGTCAATAGAATTAGGGGTATGTTGTGATACCATATCATAGATCCTTTTGACAAGGTTTCTCAAAACAGTTTTAGCAGAACGGATTCGATTTCATCATCTTCCAAGTCATTCCACTTGATGGCGCACGTGTAGGAGGTCACATGCTCGTTTGGATCAATTGTCCCACTATACTTCGGAATTTTAAGCATACAGAACTTCTTGGGATCATTTTCGGAGCTGCACTCGGAGGGAAAGGCTTTTGGACAAACTTCTTGGAATCCAGGCCTTTCAGCATTGGTGGTGTTTCTGGGATTTGATCGACCCTGGAGTTATAGGTCTCCACTTTTTTGTCGCTGGCTTCGATTTTGTTTCTCCCGATTCTACCCGTTTTGTCAGTTCCTCAAGCATCTTTATTATCTCGGGATTGGTCTCGGGTTCTGCTTCACCCGGCCATTCTGTGGCCGGTTCATTTCTGTGAGCGTTTTTCCTGGATAGTTCGGACTCAACTGTGCTAGGGGCGCGAATTTGGTTCTGCAACTGGGCTATCACTGCATGTCGAGGCTGTAACATTTTGAAGATCACAAGAAAGTTGATCCCATCACCTTCGCCGTCGTGTGTACTCCCGGCTATCGACCGGGTTCCCCCGCGAATGTTGTTTTCGGGGTCAATATCCAAGTTTGCTTGGATAGCCACGTGTGAGTTAGCATATATCGGATCCGCGACTGGGATTCCGGTTGGGGTCAACAGAGGGCACCATGTTGGTGGCACCACGTTATTGTTCTCGCCATGGTGGCCGGACTCAGCATCAACGTTCAAATGAGCAGATTAGGAGTTTGACATTTTTAATTTTGACCTGAAACTAAAGGCTCAAAGAACAAGTGTAAAATAGAGTGTGTTATAGAAATTTGTATCAAACTGCCACTATTATTCTTAGCCATACGGTGGGAGCCACACTATTTACCCCAAAAAATGGATAACAATTAAATTTATATGTAATTTTAGGAATAAGCGGATTAATTCGATGCAAATGATAAATTGTGTTAGATTAAACAGATAAATGAATGGGAGTGCTTCCCGACATATATTTGTCAAACCAATTAAGGGGAGTACTCCTGGACTCAGTAACAACTTTAATGAAATGCATGCCTTCGATCCTGGGATCACGATAATAAAGCACTGATGAACAAAAGTAAGAACTTTAAATAATAGATAAAATAAGAGTATATTGCCTTGATATGCGTGTTACAATGATCCCTAATGAATAGTTAGACTCCTCTTTATATAGTAGGGGAGTTTTACCCTAAGTACAAATCCAAAAGAGGTAAAAATCTTCTATTTTACTAATCACTGATTTTCTAGCGATACGTGCCGAGATTCACGTCATAACATCCGGCTGGGCACGGATATCATGGCCCTTTGTTTGTCGTGCTCGATTATTTGGTAATGTTCTCCGAAGTTTTGGGGTTCGAATCTGACCTGGGGGACGTGGCTCCGATTCTTGCGAGGGCAGGTGCTTTGCCCGGACCCCGACTCGAGGGGTTCCTTGCCCCAATTTTGGCTCCTTATAGTCACATTTCTGCTCCGTTTACTTCATCGGGAATCGATGCATCCAAAAGGCTCAATTTCACCCGTATAGAGTTCTATATTACATATTCAACCTTTTCTTATTGGATACAAATAAAAGCACAAATATTATTAGATAAGCAACACAGAGGGGACCGAATGGATCTAGCATGGCTATGTCGTTGGATAGAAGATTCGCATAGTCACTGCTGGCAATTTTGATTCTTTGAGGTGTTCAGTATCAGAGAAACATAAAGACCTCTATATTATCACAACCCCACTCACTATTCCACAATATAATTGTCATGTGACAAAACGACAGACGAACAAGTGTCTAATATCTGAGTACTTTTATAAAGAAGAAGAGAGAGATATCTAATTGAAGTCCATCCAATTGATTAAACAAATATCCTATTTGATTAGAAACAAGTTAAATATAATGGGCATAAAATGTCAACGATGAAGATGTTGCAGTTGGGATACTCTATTTGATTAGACATAATGTGTCTACAAATATCCTATTTGATTAGACGCAAGTTAAACATAATGGGCATAAAATGTCAACAATGAATATGTAGCAGTTGGGATACTCTTTCACGTCCGCAGGTGTGGATGCCATGGCTTTTGCATCTCGAACGTAGGCTCTTGTTGGGTTGTTCTATGTTGTCTTCTCGTGATCGTCTGCAAAGTCTAGCATGTCCTGGAGAGTGGAGAGAAGCCTAGAGTCGATGCCGAAATTGGTGAAATCTATGGTGATTGATTGCTCGAGTTTGTTTGAAGACTCTGTATAGAATGTGTTTGATAAAACGCTTCAATTGAAAATGCTAGCTTATCCTTCAATTGTAATTGGTTATGTATTTATAGTAGGTACTAAGGAGGGTGCCATGATTCTAAAAATCAATTGTAATTTTAATCGAAACACCAGCTTCATCATAATGGGCATTTTATTGTATTTGGTTAGGAGGGGCAACACGAAATGTGCTGATACTATTAGTTGATAATTAGTTAGGGGTTACGACTGTAAGATGTGGATATCTAATTGGTTGATCGAACATTTTGATGTGATAAAACGAACATAAACAGTTGTGAGTACATAATTTCATCATAAATACTTAAGACATCAAAATCGGGTTGTGAAATTTTGAAATTAAATAACATTACATTTGGTGTAGAAGAACTCTTAAAACAAATTTCATGCACCGTATTACTTGACACCGTGGCTTTTGCATCTATACCCGGTTTTGGGATCATAATTGAGTCTATACTCACTTTGTAAAAAAGTTTGCAAGCGTACCCACTTTACGATCAACTTCAGACTTATCAGGTCTGAAGTTAAAAAAAAATTAATCTAAAGTGAAAAAGTTGCACTTCAAATGCACTTAGGGCCAAATAGGTCTGAAGTGCAACTAATGATTTCATGCACTTAAGGCTAATAAGTCTGAAGTAAAAAATTGCACTTCAGATGCACTTAAAGCCAATAAGTCTGAAGTGAAAATTTGCACTTCATATGCACTTAAAGCCAAAAATCTAAAGTACAACAAACGTTTTCATTCACTTAAGGCCAATAAGTCAAAAGTGAAAATTTGCACTTCAAATGCACTTAAGGCCAAATAGGTCTGAAGTGTAACCAATAATTTCATGCACTTAAGGCCAATAAGTCTGAAGTAAAAAATCAACAAATGTTTTGCTACACTTAAGGTCAATAAGTCTGAAGTGAAAAATTGCACTTTAGATGTACTTAATGGCAAAAGGTCTGAAGTACAACAAACGTTTTGCTACATTTAAGGCCAATAAGTCTGAAGTGAAAAATTGCACTTCAGATGTACTTAAGGCCAAAAGGTAGGAAGTGCAACAAACGTTTTTCTACACTTAACGCCAATAAGTCTGAAGTGAAAATTACACTTCAGATGCACTTAAGACCAAAATGTCTGAAGTGCAACCAATATTTTATGCACTTAAGGCCAAATAGGCCTGAAGTGCAAATTGCCAGAAACAAAAATTTGTTCTTCGAATTATAACAATCCAATATACGATTTAGTACATAAATCTACTCAAATTGAGCTCAAATTTAAAACATAACCTCCAAATATCATCAGGAACAAACCCCAATCATCAATTTGTCAAAACAATAATAAATCAAATGAACCCATTTTATAATTAAGAAAAAGAAAAAGAAAAAACCTTAAGTAGTAGTAAAAAATAAAGCGTCATAACAGCAGAAGAAGAAGAAGGAGAAGAAGAAGGAGAAGAAGAAGGAAAAGGAGAAGAAGCAGAAGAAGAAGAAGAAGAAGAAGAAGAAGAAGGAGGAGGAGGAGGAGGAGGATTGGGAAAGAGGCCTGAAGTTGCTTTAAAAGTGGGTATAGGTTAAATGGGGCTGATCAAATAAGGCGCCCCGTGCAATTTTTACCTTGACACCGGATAAGAAATGAAATTTGGACCTAACTCAACTCAAAATTAGCTCATGAGACGATGATTGACACAAATAATAGGCAAATGATCTTATCCTACGTTGATGTAGGACTCTAACAACATCATAGTTAAACAAAAAAAATCTAGCGCGATATTAGATGTGGAAATGGGTTTCCTTAATGGCATGGTATGACAACACATAAAGAAAATTGGCAATATTTTAGTTTTACTAGGTTTGGCAAAGATAACCCCAAAAAATTGGCATCATTTAGTCAAATCCTAAATAACCCTAGTTTCTTATTATTCTCTCCCTGTATTTCTTCTCCAAGTTTCTTCTTCAATCTTTTTTTTTTCTTCTTTTTCAATTTAGCAAATTTTCTTCTTCAATTTGGATTTGGAAGGGCATGTGTTCTTTGATAATGTTTGGGAAGTTGTAACGGTTGAAGAATGCATTTTTCTAAGAAGTTTAGATCTTTTCATCACAACTGCAATTCTGTAAAATGATTTGCTTTTTTATCTAGTTTTCTTCTTATCTTCATTCAGTTATTGCTTTGTCCGATTTGATTTGTATCTCTTTGGCAGACTCCAATTTTCTTCTTCTTCTTCTTTTTCTTCTTCTTCTTCTTCTTCTTCTTCTTCTTCTTCTTCTTCACTATTCTTTTTTTAATTGTTAAAAAGAAAATATGTGTGTTTGAGGTGGTGTATATCTATGTATATCATCACGGTTGAATGCATTTTTCTAAGAAGTTTAGATGTTTCTTATCACGACGGCAATTCCGTAAAAAGATTTATTTTTTATCTAGTTTTCGTCTTGTCTTCATCCGATTATTGCTTTGTTCGATTTGATTTGTATCTCTTTGGTAGACTTCAATTTCCTCTTCCTCCTTCTTCTTCTTTTAATTGTTAAAAAGAAAATATGTGTGTTTGAGGTGGTGTATATATATGTATATCATCATATGTACCCGTGTATATATCATGTTGTATATCGTGATATACATTGTTAGATAAGGCAATAAACGATTAAGTTGGAACCAAATTGTCCTAACTAATTTTAAAAGAGTGAAATTAATTCTGAATAAACTTACTTCAAATTTTTTTTATTGATCAAAAAATGGAATTATTTTTTGATATAACAGGCAAGTTTTACAATATAAAAATAATAAGTATAATTATAGGAGTAAATAACATTTTGATATACAAAGAAAGAGAATAAAATTTTGATATACATTTGATGTGTTATACACCGACATATACAAATAATATAATTATTTTTATTGTGAAAACATTGATAAAAAGGAAACAATAAGTGTTAAATAACCATATTTCATATTTTAGATATACAAAGAAGAAAAATAAAATTTTAATATACATGTTGATATACACAAGGAAGAAGAAAAAGTTGTGATATATATATACTATTGTTGTGATATATATTTATTGGTTATTTGATGCCAATATCTATAACTAGATATGCTAATTATGTGAATATGTTATCACACCATGTCAAAATCCAGTTTCCAAAATATACAGGTACGACTTGGTCCAATTACGAATATCGAATTTAAAGGTTGGACTTGCGCATGGATTTGAACCCACAGGCAGCCCATTTATGCTGTCAGTACGGAGAGAGTGAGAGAGAGCCAGTCGACTGATTTGCACAAATTATGGACTGGATATTTCTTGTGTTTTAAGTTTGTTTTACGATATCTTGTCCAAACAACATTATTTTATAAACATGTGTCTAGGTTCTTTCGGACGCGTTGCTTTCCAAACGATATTACTGCACTATCTTCATGCAAAGACGCAAAGATAATGAATTTTGTTGCTTCACACTTAAAAGTATGTCGGTTTTATCCAGCTCACTCATGTAGCAATTAATCTTATGTCTCATATCCCAAACATGACCCCCAGAAAAAGAACACTTAAAATGAGAGAGACCTTTAATTAATATTCAAAGACTTTAAGGGGTCGTTTGGTACGCGGATTAAATTATTCGAGATTATAATTCTGGGATTTATAATCTCAGGATTAATTTATATCACATGAGAGATGGGATAAAATAATCCCACATTTGATGGGATAAGGTGGGATAAGATGGAATATCCTGGATTAAGTCTGAGATTAAATTTATACATTGTTTGGTTGGGGTAAAAATTTATCTCAGAATAAAGTTACACCGCCAATTAAATACGGTATAAATTTAATCTCACATCTTATCCCACCTTATCTCTCATACCAAACGACTCCTAAGAAGGTTAAACTGTTACTGAGAAAAACCAGACGAAGTGCACAAACAATCATTCTTAGGGTTTCTATTAAGGGATTAGTCTATATTTATTTTTTTCAAAAATTTTAAACTTAAAATCTTAATTTTAAAATAATTTAGAAAATTTATGATAAGTTAAAATTCAAAAGGCATTGGCTAATTCCTAAATAACAAAGCCAGAGGCGCGTTCTTGTATGAATTAAAGATAATTTGGGCTCATGAGGGGGGGTCCAACTCACTTTGTTGGTCCAATCGGGAGTTCCCAAGCCACTTCAGTCTCTCAGTATTTCATTCCCTAGAAAGGCGAAACGTGGATCTCTACGCTATAATAGGCGAGAGCAGTCAATAAATTTCAAACCACACCACGGTCTTTTTCTTTTTCCAGTTTCCACGCATAAAGTCGTAGGAAATGAATGGTTAAAAACAGATAATTGAACTGATAAATCAAAGAATAATTAGTCATTCAGCAAATCTTTCTTTTACTCTATGCAGCAAAAGCTACTTATACGATCAATAATTCAACAAATTAATTGCAGATAAGTATCTAAACTAAATAATAGGCGACTTAATAAATTGATAACCTCGAAAAGATGGTCTCCAGGAGCTGATCCATTATATGCCTGTGAAAACTCTTTACAAATTATTGTTTCACCAATCAACGGAGAAAAACATTTTAGTTCCTTAGTCTCATTCTGTTGTTCTCCAGAGTAATGAAGCAATAATTTTTTACTCCAATACTTTGGACTGATGACATGAATAAAAGGCATTAGCAGGGAAATTAAATACGACTGAAGTAGATTTCAAAAAGGTAAAGAACGAATAGAAAAGGAAAAGAAGCATTTAGGGCTAAACAGCAGACACAAGCAAACAAATACTATAAGAGAAAAGTAATTCTTGTGATGTTTGGTTTAGGCTTTTGTCACACAACTTTGGCGTGCTAATTTTGACAAAAAATATGTAAATTGATAAAACACGCCACTAATTGAGGGCGCTGCCTGCATCTTCTAATTCTTTTCTTTTTCTATAATTATCCAATCTCCCTCAATCCTCAGTCAATCTGGCCACTCTCTTTATATATATATATATACACATTTTCGCCCTTTTTGTCAAACATATCTTTCGTTTGGAAATGGAAAATCATAGGTTGAATGATGACCCAGAAAGTGCTGTCCACACCTGTCGACAACTTCTTAAAATATGGGACTTTGCCTTTTGAATTATTGATTACCAAACTATAACTTACAAAACTGGATTAAGATACTTCTTTTTACATGAAGTTAAAAAGGGTGCGTGGTAAAATGACCTCCATACTGAATTGCTTTAGCTTAAAGCCTTAAACTTGTGTCATTGTTCTTTGTCAATTACTCAGGCAACTCTCTTTTTATTTTGCGCTCTTTTCGTCAAACGATTCTTTCATTTGGAACTGGAAAACAAAAGATGAATGACCAAAAAAGTATCTTGTCCACATTAGTAGACATTTCTAATACTATTGATTGCCAAAAGTATTGGCTTACGAAACTGGACTAAGAAATGTTTACTTTAAAAAAGGAAATACCAGAAATGAAAATGGATGGTAAAAAAGCTCCACAGTGAATTGCTTGAGATAAAACTTGTCCCATTGTTTTTGTATGGGATTATAAAACCTTGTTGCTATTCCAATAATAAACTATCAAATACAGCGGTAAAATATAGATCAAGAGAGTGGAAAGAAACCGCATCCAAAATTCACAGGACTTATAAACGTAGCAAGAATCCTACAGTAAAAACTGAGGTGTGCGCTGTTAATTCACACGAATTCTTCTACCTCTTCAGCTGGAAAATCAAAATTTACCGGAGAGACAGGTGAATTGCTTTTGATATCACTGTGCATGAATCCAAAATTACGTAGCACCTGATTATCCGCAAAGTTTAACGCTCTTTCCATTCCCACCCAACATTTATCACCCACATACTCCGCAGCATGGTCCCCACTACACGGCTGACATCCCGTGAAGTGCGTTATAAACGGCCGCCTCCAACCACCCTTCCAATCACCGCCCTCCGCCACCAACGGCTCCCTCGCCGCCGCGTAACTATCGCTCACTGCCTCCGCGTGTCTCCTCCGCAACTTCGGTACATCCCTCTCTATCTTCACGTAATTTCCCGTGATGTTATCAAATCTATCTACTATTCCTAACCAGTATCCGTGTAAAGAGTAATCAGTAATCGCGTGAATTTTGCTCCTCCATTTTTCTTCTCCTTTCATTATAATATAGCTCAGTGCCGATTGATCGTCGGACTCCGGGAAAGTCTTATCCTTGAAAGTTGACCGTAATATTTTGCCCCACTGCTTGTATTCTGGGCTTTTCGGGCCCATATTGGCCCACACATCTAAGAAGTCCATGGACCACTGACAATTTCGTATAAGAAAAATCCCTGCATTTATCGCAACCCAGCTTTTCTTTTTAAAAATCAAATCAGGCCAGCCATGAACGATGAAGTTATAGTTCTTGTACTTGTGCAGTGGGATTTTGAAATCCATGTCAGTGAAGATAGCATCCGAGTCAACCCATAAAATCCACTCGGATTCAGGATGGGCCAGCATGGCGGCCCGAACAAGCGGTATCTTGGCCCAATAAGAACGCATTTTAGAGTGCAAAAACGTGTTACCGTAGAAAATATCGTAGCCATGGATTCTACAGTAGTCAACTTTGTTTTTAAAAAACCTTAAGAGTAAATGATCACCTTTAGGGTATTTGCATGGAGTGGGCTGTGATCCAGTGAGGAGGAGTATACGGTTAGCTCTTCCGGCTGCAAATGAAGGATGAAGCTTCAGCCACTGGATTCTCTTTTCGTCCCAATTTTTGATAGGTTTGTTAATAGTGTAACTGAGTTCCGGGTCATCGTAGAATGTCTTTTCCGGCGGGTCATATCTCCGGTCAACAGCTTCCCGGTCCGGTGGACAATATTCCGGTGAAGTAACGTTCTGTTTGGATAAGAAATTTGAGAAATTAGGAAAAGGATCAGTAAATGACCAAATAGCACAGACAAGTAAAAGAGCTACTATGGCTGCTAGGAAGAGAGATTTGTCTCGTGAAGGCGATGATTGTTGTTTGGCCCGAAACATGTTATGGGCCATGGCCGGTGTACGTAAATGGAAGGTAATTGCAAATATGGGAGTATGTATAAGATTGAGAATGAGAACGTCTCGGGATGCAATGTGTGCTTTAAATGGTCTATGGAAATTAAATGGACCAGCAGAAAGAAATAATACTATAGTACTCCCTTGTTTCAAGTTAAACGAGATACTTTTCTTTTCAAAACAAATGACACATTTTTATATTTAGAGTAATTCAGCTTTAAACTCTTCACCGTTAATGAAAATCTCTTATAACCATATAAATGTCATGGTCCCATAAAATTTTTACAAGTTTTTAAGACTACAAGTTTCAAAAGTCTTCTTCTTTTCTATTAAACTCCGTGTCAGGTCAAACTACTTCATCTAAATTGAAATAAATAGAGTATATATTAATTAGTCAGCGGGATGGATCCGATTGGACTTTAGGGGTTGAGTAACGAAAATTGCTGAAAATTAAAATATTGTGGAATCGATGAGAAGGAATAATATATAGTAATATTATAAGTTGGGATTCTTGATTCTTACAAGGAAACTTAAGATCTATAATTAATTCGCGCATTTGCTTTCCTTATAAAATATAATTTTGACAAAATGGGCATGGACTGGTTGAGTAAGAAGATTTTAATGCAAACAGGGTAAGTGGGCGTTTTTAATCTATCTAGGGTTGAGATTTGGGGACTGATAAGGCTGTTACCATGTGCAACATTTAGTTTTCCTGAATTTGTATTAGGACAAGCTAAGAATATTAGAGTTTCCAGATTCTTCCATTTTATGACTTTTTTTGGATTGAGCAAATTGAGTACGGAGGCGTGAGTCTCAAGCATCTTTCTTGTCCAAGGAAAAAAAACGTTAAACTTGTATACATGTGAAAGAAATTTGTTTTTACCCGGTCTATTAGTCGCTCATGTTAGGATATACTATTAATCATGTGGTTTAATTATAGTATTATATTTTATTTTTTGGAACAATTATTTATTTATTTATTCAATTCAATGAAGTCTTAATTTAAATAGATCATTTGTTCATATGTGTGCCATTTACTTATATAGTAGACGATTTAGTGTATGGAGCTTTAGCTCATGCGCGGAAGATTAAATTGTTGGTTCTTATAAGTTACAAAGTTAATGTTCACAATCAAAGATGAAACTGGGAAAAGTATCTTGATGATTGTAGCATAAGATTAAATTATAATCTATCTTGATTATGGGAATGGCTCAGTTCCAACTTCTTGTGCTAGTACATTTTTGTGTATTGAATGGACCAAGTAGAGATAAGTGTTTTTGTGCTGAATATATAAAACTACCTCTCTAGCTCATTGAATGTTCTTATACTCTTAATCTTGATATAATTGTTATGATCAATGTGTTTCGTTCATTATTTTGATTTATTAAAAGGTACAACTCAACTGCGAGTTAATGTATTCTTGATAAATTGAATAATGGCAAAGTGCATTTGTGAAATAATAATTAGTTGATAGAATCCGTGTCTTGACCATTGAGATTGATGATACCCCTTTATGGATGCTTGAAAGTTTTCATGTGAAAACCCTGCAGGTGGATTTTGTATCCGTCACATGAAATAAGTTAAGCGGAAGTATCAAGGATTAAATTAGTCGATGAATTAAATTGTCAGTAATTTAATTTATCTGATTGGTATTTATAATCTTAACATGGGGAGTTAAATAAGTTTTAATGAATGATTTCGAAATTAAACAGAGGTGTGCAATTACAGTTTTCTAGTGGAATAAATTATAATTTATTGTGGTAGGATTAATTCATTCATATTCCGAATTAATACCACAATAGGAAGCCTCGTTATTAAATCTGTGGTCCCTGCTGTGCCTGAATATTCTAGAACAAGAAAATTAAAAAAAGGGAAAATAGTTAGTGGGTTAAGAGACTGCTACACATTTTTGGTAGGTAGTAGACTCCTACACGATTTTGGCTACACGTTTTTGATAGATTTTGGAATCCTACATGTTTTTGGTTAAGGTATTACCTAAAAAACGTGGATATATAATGAAAGCAATAAAACCCTAAAGGTGTATTCTTTTTGGCCGAAATTTCCACACCCTAAGGACTATTATTCTTGAGCCGAAATACTTGCCACTCAAGTATCACGTTCGTAGAGCTTCAGGATACACAGCAGAAGACCGTAAACCTGGAGAATACGAACATTATTGAAGATTTGTGTAGTAGCTTCAAAAGGTTAGTGTTACTATCTCGTAATTGATTATATTTGTCTAATTTACATGTAAGAATATGATCTTGGGTGCTTGCTTTCGCTGCGTTTATATACCTATTTCAATCGGCTCAAACTATAACTTTACTTTGTGAATTAACAAACCGCAAAGTGTCAAACGGAGGAAGTTTCCACAAGTGCGATAGTGCATATGACTTTACTAATATGCACCTTTTCTTTTTCTTGTGGCGGCTACCGATAATAGCAACAGGAATTGCAACATGGCAATCTTATTGACTAATGATAATAGACCATTGATTTTTGAAGATAAGAACAAAAGGGATCTTAAATGAGTGCACCCTCTTCTTTAAAATAAGAAAGTGCTGCCGCAGTACTTTACGCCATACCTTCCGCTTGGCTAAGATCCTGAATTCCTGGCGCTGACTTCTTTTCTAACTATAGTCTATCACTTATCCCTTCAGTCTTGATTTCTTAACCACTGGAGCAACTATCAAATGGTAATATTTGTTACTTTTTACATTTATTTGTAGTTTTGTTCTTACATGAATCCAAATTAATTGAGCAAATCTCGAATGGTACTAACTTTTTGCCAATCATCACTCACTCTTCTACCTTCTCATCTGTCACTCTAACGAGGCTACTTTAAGTTATATATTTGTTTTTTATCAACAGAAACAAAAGGAAGAAAGGGGCTAAGTCCCATTTGCCACCATACCCTACTAATCCGACGTACACTTGCATTTATGTATAGATCGTTAGCCTACCCACACCAGGAAACGGTCCTATTAAGAACGAACCACCACTACATTTTGATCTCAGAATAAATTGGGCCAACGCGACACAGAAAGTGGGATTCAGGCTTAACACAATATCCTGAAGTTGTGTACGGATATCATCACACATATATGCCCAATTCCAAACAAATACTAGCATATTTGGCCATACTTTTAAAATCAACTTATTTTAATAAGTGTCTTTTTCAAAAATTTGGTGAAATAATTTGTGTTTGGCTAATTAATTTGAGCAGCATTATTCAGCAGCAATTAGTATTTGACCAATCTTTTAAAAATGTGCTTCTAAGTATATTTTTTTCAAAAGTACTTTTTAAAAAGGAAATTTTACCTATGACAAACTATTACACCCGATTTATTATAAATCAAAATAATTTCAAAATATTATTACTTATAGCTATATTTTCTATTTTATAGCAAAATAGGTATTTATTTTATACCCTACCATTGAGTCATGAATATGACAATTATGTTCTTTCTCTCTTCCTTCTCTCTCTATCAGCAAGATTCTCAATCCACTGTCTTCTTCCTCAAACATAACACAGCCATTTGACATCTGGGATTCGAATTGTTGTTAAAATTACCGTTGGCGGCGATGGCAGTGGCGTGAATAACCAGCACAACACAGAGCATTGTGGCTATGGTTTTCATATGTCGCTGCATTACCCAAGATACGCTCGAGCAGAATATGAGGCATGTCAGAATGGAAGCTGAACTGTTTGCTTACTTAGTATGGACTGCCCATCACCGAAAATGTTAACCAAAAGACAAAGTTTTCTATGGGAGCTTTTCTTTGAACCTATTAAGAACATGCAGATTCCCTTCTTCTCTCTATGTAAAACTTTTTAATATTGCAGTTTGTTGTTAGTGTATAAAAGTTAAACTTTTTTTCATAACATGAAAAAATGGATTGATGTATTCTGTAATACATTGTATTAAGTACAAATACATTTAAATACATTGTATTTTTGTATAAATACATTATTATTTTGTATGTATTTATGTATTTTGAAGGCCTGTATTTTTTAAATACAACCGCATATCACTGTATTTTGTGATTTTTTATTGTTGAATACAGTCGGATTGAAAATGGTGAATTGAATACAATATATAATAGTGAATAATGAATTATTTGTGAAGTGAATATAATGTATACGGTCGAATTGAATAAAACGGTCTACACCCTATTTCTTGATTGCCTTACTGTATTTATATACAAACAATCGCGCGAATACATGGAATACAACACAGTAGCATCGAAATTTAAGTAGAATTGGTTTTGTTGAGTTAATTTAGGAGTGATACACGCTAATTGATCGTCTTTCTGTTATTAAACAACTGGATTCCCCTATTTTTTAGGCGAATACAATAGCGGGAATACAACGAATACAGTCGCACAGCTGGACTCCCCTATTTTTAGGCGGATTCCGCTACTCTATTCATGAATACAGTAGCAGGTAGGGGTGTTCATGGTTCCCTTTGGGTCGGTTTTTCCCTAAAAAGAAACCAGACCAAGTAAGTCGGTTTTTCAAATATTGGAACTAAACCAAACCAATTAAGTTGGTTTTTTATCGATTCGGTTTTTGTCGGTTTTTCGGTTATTTATCGATTTTTTTCTTAAATATGAGACATACTCTACCAACGCATACTCCAGCAACTACATTTTCAACATAACACTATTAAATCAATTGCTCGTTGAGAACTCTATCATTTACCAATATATATTGATGATAATTGAATCAAACGGTGATGAATAATTTAAGTACTCAAGTAAAAATCAATTATTTTTAACATGAAATAAATTCTTGTACTTACCAAAAGAAAACTACCAATCAAACTAGAATGTAAAGGCAAAGAATTAGATTATTAAATAGCAAAGAACTAGACTAAAAATATAAACGACTAATATGTACCAATATATAAAAATATACATATATATAGGTGTAATAAGAAATTTAAATAGCTACTTTTATAGTCGGTTTGGTTCGGGTTTTTCCTGTTATTTTTTTATTAAAAACAAAACCAAACCAAGTTTGATCGGTTTTTAAAATTCAAAACCAAAACCAAACCTAACCTAACCTAAAAAGTATCGGTTTTTTTGATCGGTTTGGTTCGGTTTTCGATTTGGTTCGATTTTTTGGGTTTTTATGAGCATCCCTAGTAGCAGGAATACAATCGCGTAACAACTAAATAGTGGTTATAGGAAGTAATTATGTATATGGTAGCTATAGGAAATTAATAGCTACTAAAGAATAATGGTTTCTGAAAATTCCTCTTTTAAAAAAGTGCTTTTGGAAGGAAGCTACGTTTTTCTGCTTCTCAAAACCTGCTTCTGCTTCTACTCAAAAGCACTCTTTTTTTCTTCCAAAAGTTTGGCAAAACACCACAAGTTTGAAACAAAAGCACTTTTTAAAAAAAAAAAAAGAAAATGATTTTGTTTGGCCAAACTTCTAAAATCAGCTTATTTTGAGAAGTGCTTTTTCCAAAAGTACTTTTTTAAAAAGTGACTTTTGGTGAGAAGCAGTTTATGTTTGGCTAATTAATTTGAATAGCACTTTTGAGTAGTAATTAGTGTTTGGCCAAGCTTCTGAAAACTGTTTCTAAGTGTATTTTCTCAAAAGTGTTTATCAGAAAAGTGCTTTTGAAGAGAAGATACTTTTTTCTGCATTTCAAAAACTGCTTCTGCTTATCCTCAAAAATACTTTTTTTTCCTTCTAAAAACTTGGGCAAACACCTCAATTTTTGGCTAAAAGCACTTTCGGCCAAAAAAAAGCACTTTTTGCCCGAAAAAAAAGCTTTCAAACGGGCTATTAGTCTTGAAGAAGCTTACCCAGGCTATAAGACTGCACAATAGCCCAAACTATGATTGCATATCGTAACCATGATGATCTCTCATGGTCAGTGGATTAATTTTCCTTTCTCTTTGTTAGTAAGACCACCGAAGTTCTCATTTTCAGAAGCCAGAGCTCCATGGAAATGGATCAGCACTGTCATTAAGTTGAAGTTACACCATTAGTTCAAGCCAGACAAATGCCTTCTACGGAAAACTTCGAATGTTCTCAGAAACATGTTTTTTCCAAACTTTGAGTATTTCATAAAACAAGGCTTCTCCAACGTGTCATTAAGTTATGTCATTAAAAGAAAATGAATCAATTGACAAATATTTACAGTACTACAGTACACCGAAGTACTAAATTAACTAGTCAGACAGCATCAGCAGATTGCAATATGTACACGAACATGAACCACACAGTTCAAAAATAAAACTATGCGTTCGATATTTTGAAAAGATACAAATCCAACCTGCTTCTTAAAATTTTATCAGTAGGAGTAGCAAATTCGATTTCTTCTTATCAGTTACAATTTCACTTCTGCCTGTTCCAGTGGTCCTTCATTTCACAAGAAATCCGTCAAGCTTTAGCTCTTGGCAAAAGGACGGGGATTTTTAAGGTTTGTCGCCTTCCCTAGTTGATTTTGAGCTGCCACCAACCAACCGTTTAGCAATTCTTCTTTGTTTTAGTCTGTTTTGTTTCGAGCAAGAGTCTGCATCACCTGGATAATGGACAAGCGCTAAAAGTTTTACACATTCAGTATGTAAAAAGTTGTTTGCAGATTGCAGTGTCAGGTCACATTAAGGTAATTAAAGGTAATATTTCATAGAATAAGATAAGAAAACCTGTTAAGCAGGCTGAATTATACTGCCTCTGTAAAAATTTACTTCTACTTTCAATAGATATAAGACATATCCAAAGTGAAAAATAAGGAGAGAGACAAGAAAACTACTGCTATTGCTACTTTTTACTCCTCAAAGCATACCTGGCTCATTGGCATTTTGTCGAACATCTTGTGGTTCCTCTTCTATTGTGCTCACATTTTCACCCTTCCTATCATTCTCTGCGGTAGGAAGAAACGGCCCAATTATATTCTGGATCTCTTCCGTTGTACTCACATTTTCACCCCTCCCGTCATTCTCTGCGGTAGGCAACAACGGCCCAATTATATTCTGTCGGCGAGAGGCAGCTTCCTTAAGCTTCTTTCGACGGAGCCTCTTTCTCTGGGCCCTTGTGAGCTTCTCATCAGGCCCATGATCAGACGCTTGGTCGCCAGAGGAGGAAGAGCCCCTATCGTCTTCCACTTCATCTGTATATAAAACCCAATTACTAAAAAGCATTTGGTAAGCAACTACACAGACATCAAAATTATACTCATATAACACAGAATACTCCTATAAAAGAAAACCTGGAATTTGATCCAAGTTGATGCCTTGACCGAGAATGTGAAGTGGTTCTTCATCGTTTTCTTCCTACAATTGTAATGGGGATAGGAAAATAACAGTCATTTAACACTACGAAAACGAAAGGGTAATGATGGAGACAGTAGAAAAACAATGGGGATTTACTTGGGGAGGAGGTGAAGGTGGAGGAGGATAGAGCATTCGAAGGAGGCCTTCATGGAACTTCTGTCGTTTCTCTTCTCTCTTCATACTTTTGTCGTTTTCTACATTTGATCTCCACTTTTACTATACCCAATCAAAATGCTTATTCCTAATCCTATTATTCCTATATCAAAGTTCCAATTGTGACTTTCTAGGAAGCCCATTTCTCAAGTCACTAGAGCATAACAGTGCTTCTTTCAGCCCATAAAAATTTGATCAATGTCCAACAACAAAGCGTCAACCACCAACAAATTCTTCTGTATAGATTGTTAAACAGCATAACCATAAGATGGACTTCAGAGACATTTGCGCTTTTTTGATTAGTAAGGTTACGGGGCTAAAGATTGTAAACATAGCCAATGTTGGTACAAAGCTCAGTGTAATCTTTTCTTACTTGGCACAATAAGTTGGAAGGTAAGATATTTTAGGCTATTCCATGGGAATCCGCCTTAATCTTGTATATAAATGTTGAAATGTAACATAAAAACTTAAGATTGTTGAAATTGTTGATGGATTTTATGATAGATATGCACGTGAGACACTCTACTCTTGGAATGTTATAACTATTTTTTTAGTGATGATCGATCTAGAATTGGCTACATATTTTTGGTGTTCAATTCTAAAAGTGTATGTGCTTGTTTATCATTTTTTTAAAAATTCATTGACAATATTTTGAGTATCCATGGTTTAACTTTGTGTTTCATTAACATGTGTATTAAATTAAAGCAATCTTTCTTGGAATAGCTTAAAACATTTACTCTTCAGCTTTTTGTGCCAGGAGTAAGTTACAATTGGCTTTAAACCAGCATTATAATGATCATATTTGTCAACAGTAGAAGAATCAAGTAAATTGGAGGGATTTGTTAATGGCCGCTTAGGGCTTCAAAATCTTTCTCATCAGATAGTAACAGAGAGAACACGATAAAAATGACTGAATAGTGCACGGCATGACTAATACAGCTGGGCCTTTATGTATTTATATAAACCCAGTAACCTGGTCTAGAGGTCTTACAAATTGAGTACACGTTACAAACAATGGCTACAAAATAAATTGGCTAAGTGTTACAAAGAGTAGCTATTGCTAACTATGTACAGAATAAATAACTGGGCCAGACTCATATTTTCTGCTTTGGGCCTGGGGCTGTGTATTCCGAAAGCCCAACACTCTCCCTCAAGTTGGAGGAGGAGACCACTTTCAACTTACCCAAGAAGGATTGATGAAGGAACCAGACAAGGATTTAGTAAACAGATCTGCAATTTGATTGGTAGTGGAGACATGAAACAGTTGGATCAACCCTTCACTCAACTTGGTGCTAATGAAATGACACTCGACCTTGTTGTGTTTAGTACGCTCATGGAATACCGTATTTCTAGCAATACGAATCGCTGCCATAGTGTCACAAAACACAAAAATGGGAGAAGAAACATAGACAGTAAGATCAGCCAAATGAAGAAGAAGGAAGGGAAGGAGATGAACAGTCAGGGAAGGAATTAACAGGTGGAGTAGGAGAAGATAAAACAGAAACAGGAGAAGAAGGAGACACAGCTTGACTGGAGATAGGGAAGTTATCAGTAGAAGTGAAAAATGAAGGAACAGAAAGAGAATCATCAAGGGAGAAGGGAGGATCGGGAGTAATTGGAAGCTTGGAAGCTGTTGGTGCCATGATTTCTGGAAAAGGAAAGTCAAAAGAAAAAGAAAAATGATGTTCATGGAAGAGAACATCTCTAGAAACAAAGCATTGTCGAGACTGCAAATTATACAATTTATAACCCTTCTTTGCAGAAGGATAGCCAAGGAAGACACAAAGCATGACTCTAGGCTTTAGTTTATCTCTATGTGGAATTGGGACAGTGGCATAACAAAGACACTCAAAAGTCCTCAAATGAGAGTAACTTGGTGCGTTGCCAAACAACAACTCATAGGGGGATTTGTTGTGAAGTAATAGAGAGGGAAGTCTGTTTATAATGTAAGTGGCTGTAAGTAAACAATCACCCCAGAACCTTATTGGAACCTTTGAATGAAAAAGTAAGGCTCTAGATTCTTCAAGCAAGATTCTATGTTTTCGTTCCACCACGCCATTTTGTTGAGGTGCGTGGGGACAGCTAGTTTGATGAATAATCCCTTGGTCAGAAAAAAAGAAGAAGCAATAGCAGCATTACTAGCCCCCAGTTCTAAAGCAGTGTCAGATCTTATTTTCTGAATAGTAACATGAAACTGAGTCTTAGCCATTGTATCAAAAGCTTTCAAAAGAAAAAAGGCATTACTTTTAGACCATATTAAATAGGTTCATGTACTTTTAGAAAAATCATCCACAATGGTAAGAAAGTATTTAGAACCAGAATAGATAGGAGTATGATATGGCCCCCAAGTGTCAACATGGATAAGTTCAAAAGATTTAGAACTATGAATATAACCATCCGAAAATGGTAGCCTAGTTTGCCTAGCCATTGGACAAATAGTGCATGGAAAAGATTGTGTAGAAGAAATAACAAGAAGATATTTCAGGGATAATTTTCATCTTAGCAAAAGGAATACGAGCAATCCTATGATGCCAAACAATATCGGTTTTGTTCGTACCAGCTTTATTACAGGTGGAAGAGATAGTATGTACAGAACAAGAAAAAGAACTAGAATCACACATGGATGACAAGATGTTGCACGCATTTGACAAGGTAGCCTGATTTTGGGAAGTTTTCTCCCACACAAACTTGTACAGTCCAGTATCCAGTTTACCAAGATCCAGAGGCTTCTTTAGAAAAAGGCCATGTATGATGCATGAAAGTCTGGTAAACTGAACTATGCAATCAAATTATTCTGTAAGCTTATGTACTAAGATTAGATTATTCTTAAAAGAAAGAAGGTAAAGAACTTTTTAAAGAATGATAGATTCGGTCAAGACAAAGGAACCTGTGCAAGAAACCTTAGCTTTATAACCATTTGGAAGAGAGACAAGAAAGGGAATAGGTAGTGGAGTAATGTTAATAAGAAAGTCTTTATTAGTCATATGGTCGGATGCACCAGAATCAATTATCCAAGTCAGAGAATCTGATTTACTCAGCAAAGTAGAATTAGAACTATAAACTACATTCTTAGGCAATAGTGTACCAGCAAAATTGGCAGAATTCATGATGTTGAGTTGAGGCCCATAATCAGATACATTAGTTTGCTGGAGCAGTGAGATAAGCTGAGAATATTGCTGTTTGGTGAGACCAGGTACTATAGAACCATGATCAGTAGTAGCAGCAGGAGAATGAAGAGGTGTTTGGTTGGGAGTAAGATGCTCAGGAGCAGAAGAATCAGATTCTATAACTACATTTGCAGCTGTTTTTCTTCCTTTGGTAAACTTGAAGTTGGGAGGGAACCCATTAAGCTTGTAGCACTTATCAATTGAGTGCCCAAGTTTTTTACAATATTTGCAAAAGGTACTAGCTTTAGATTGATCAAAATTTACTCTTTGATTGAACTATCTTTGTTGTCCCTGAAATTGAATATTAGGTTGAGGTTGAACAAACTTATTTGTACCAGTATTGACATTAAAGGAAGCTGACTCAGAAGAAATGGAAGTGTTGGACTAATTTGCCTATGCTTATCATCTTGGAGAAGAATGTTGTAAGCATTATCCAGAGATGGTAATGGTTGAATTATCAACAGATTTCTTCTAATACCCACATATACTTCATTAAGTCCCATAAGAAATTGATGAACTTTGTCCTCTTCTTTCTCCTTTTGAAGACCCTCTTTAGCAGCACAAATGCATGGTTTGCATGACTACTGCACATTACCCCAGTTCATCCCATACTTAAGTTTGTTAAAGTATGAAGCAATGTCTAGAGAGCCTTGGTACGTAGAAGCAAGCTCTCTCTTTAATTCAAATACTTTGGTCCTATTTACACTACCATATCTACTATTCAATTGTTTCCAAATACTTTTAGCTGTCTCGGAATATTAGACACTTTCAGCTATGTCCGGAGATAATGAACTAGTCAGCCACAATATAACCATATTATTGCATCTATCCCACTGTTTATACTCAGGTGAAGTTATATCAGTGTCACGATCCAATTCCATACTAGGTCGAGACTGCACCTAACGCCACAGTTAGGCAAGCCCACAAGCGAAACTACTATTTATTTATCTCTTTTCAACATTTTTTTTTTCTATTTACACTAAATTTCATGCAACTGTGATAAGTCTTTTTAAACAAAATATCAACATCATAAGTACATCGTCTGCGGTGATAGAAATGACAAGTACAACAGTACATAAGTGTTACAAATCCCCAAAACTCCGCGTCACAAGTACATGAGAAATCTAGGGAATATACAAAACTACTAAAACTATTGTCCGAAAATAATAGAAAAGAATAGTAAATAAGATGGAAAGGAGACTATAGTGCTGCGGATCGAAGCAAGGCAAGCAGCTCACCCCTAAGTCTCCGTAGATGATCGGCTACGCACCCGCGTGACCACTGGTGGAACTTGTCTCAGTACCTGCACATCAGTGCAGAAGTGTAGAGTTAGTCTGAAGAACAACGCATACCCAGTAAGTATCTAGTCTAACCTCGAAGAAGTAGTGACGAGGGGTCGACTTGATACTTACTAGAAGTCAATAATAATAATGAAAGTACATAAAGTAGACACGGTGAACATACAACATGTATCAATAACACAAATAAAAGTAACTACAATAAATACAATAGGAGTCCGTAACACATCACCAACATCTCATAAATGACCATGAAGACCCTCACTCAATTATATCCAAACTGGAGTCGTTTCGATTATTAAGCACGAAGTTGGTGAGGCGAACGGCCCGATCCCATAAGAATAGTGATACTCAGTACTGCCGAGCCGAACGGTCCGATCTCATAAGAATAGTGTTACCATCATATTGCCGAGGCGAACGATCCGATCCCATTAGAGTGGTGTTACCATACTGCCAAGGTGAACTGCCTGATCCCATTAGAGTGGTGTTACTACACTGTTGAGGCGAACGACCCGATCCCAATAGAGTAGAGAAGTTTACCTCGCTCGCGGAAGTACTTGCGATGCGAGAGGACATAGATTTTTCATAGTTATCAAGTATTCCTCAATTTTCCAAAATGAGAAGGTTAAGTCGATAATTGCAACTTTAAAATCCCTAGTCTCAGCTCTATTCAAGACAATTAATACGCATGATAAACATAAAGTACAATTAAAAGCATGAAGTGGATCTAAGTCTACCCCGACATATCACGAAATATAGCTACGCACGGACTCTCGTCACCTCGTGCTTACGTACCCCCCTACACAGACAAGTAAATACACAACAAGATACACCTAAGGGGATGAGTTCCTTCTTACAAGGTTAGGCAAGAGACTTACCTTGTTTTCAAGCTTACTTCCGGTCCACTAATCCGCTCTAAAAGCCCCAAGTCGATGCCGAACAATTCGAAACTAGTCAAATATTATATAATCTATATGTATTCAAAACTTCATAATTTAGCTATTAAAGTAATTATCCAACCCAAACCGGAAGATTCATAAATTCGTCCCAGGCCCACGTGCTTGGATTTCGAAAATTTTTGAATATAAATATCACTCATAGGCTCACGAACTCAAATATATAATCCTTACTTAATTCCATAACCACTTTCGTAGTCAAATCTCATTTTTTACCAAAAACCTAGGTTCTTCTCAAAATCCCATTAATTTCACCATTTTTTCATGTTAAATCTACCTATGATTTGCGTATTTAGCTAAAGAATTGATAGGAATCACTTACCTCTTGATGTTGATGAAATCCCTCCACAAAATGCTCTCAAAATCGCCTAAGACCAAGCGAGAAATGAGGGAAATAAAGCTAAGTCCCGTAATAAAAAGCTCTTGCACTAGTTGCAGATGTCGCATTGTTTGCAAATGCGATAAAACCATCGCAAATGCAAAGGCTAGCCATCTCTGCAAAAAAAACATCGCAAATGCGAAGGGTGGCAATTCGCAAAAGTGGCAGGATCTTTATAAATGCGAAATCCTCAGTGCCTTCCCAACTTTGCAAATGTGAAAGGTTCCTCGCAAATGCGAGCTCGCAAATGCTAACAAAACTTCGCATTTGCGATACCTGAACCAGCAAAAGAATCAGAAAAACTGAAGTCTTTCCACCCCCTCGAACGCGTCCGAAACTCTCTCGAGCCCTCGGGGCTCCACAACAAACTTTCACACAAGTCTAAAAATATCATACGAACTCGCTTGAGTGATCGAAACACCGAAATAACATCTACAATCATGAATCGAACGCCAAAACACATGAATTAAATCATAAAACTCAAAAACTTCTAAAAACACTTTCGCGCATCTGATTCCTATTAAATTAACTCGGAAAGATGCCAAATTTTTCGTGCAAGTCATAAATCACGATACGGAACTACCCCCAAGCTCGGAATCCTAAACGGACCTCGATAACACAAAAACCTACTCTAAACCAATCTTAAAGAACTTGGAAAACCTCAAATGCGCCAACTTTCAATATTAAGTGCCGAAACGCTCCCGGGTCATCCGAAATCCGATCCGATACAAGCCTAAGTCCAAAATCATCATACGAACCTATTGAGACAGTCAAATGCCGGTTCCGAGGTCGTTGACTCAAAACGTTGACTCAAGTTAAACTTAACCATTATAGGCTATTGTTAAGGAACTAAATGTTCCGATTTCAATCCAAACCCTTCCAAACCCGAACTAACCATCTCCGCAAGTAATAAAAAGTAGAAGCACATACGGGGAGTTTTAATCAGGGGAACGGGGATTTAGAAAGCAAAATGACCGGTCAGGTCGTTACAATCGGGCTTAACCCAAGACCCATCAATAAACCCTATTTTGTTTCTAGCAGAAAAGGATTCTATCATACTACGTCCCCAACCTCCAAAACCAGTTCCTGAAAATGGAACAGATACCAGGGACACTCCGAGAACATCAAAAAAGGGGAGGAAGGATCTGGAGTATACTTAGAGGATCCACTAACACCAGTTAAAGAATCAATAGGACCAGTCATGGTAGCAAATGTAGTTGCATAACAATTCAAAGGAGAAGTTTTAACCTAGAAAACAATTGACAATAATTCTCAACACCTAGAACCACTGAATATGATGAACAATTCAGGTTCAATAACACAGATAAGGAATAGGTACCAGCCTTCTTCGCGACCTGAAGAAGTAAAGGCCTGCATACGTGAGCAATATCTCCGACGAAACTCCGATTAAGTGCAGCAAAATCCTAGGTCGAAGGAGAACATAGAAAACTCCGATGAATACTAGAAAATTTCAAATCAAACCAGCACCATTGCACTACCGATGACATATAGGAGACGTCAAAGCCACAAAAATGAATCTTCGACCGAAAATCAGAGAAATCACACAGCCCCGATGAAAATCAAAACTTGACAGAAACTGATGGGGGTAACACCGCTCGATAGAAAAAGACGAGGACTAACTGATTCACCGCTCTGATACCATGTCAACAGTAGAATCGAGTAAATTGGAGGGATTTATTAATGGCCGCTTAGGGCTTCTAGATCTTTCTCATCAGATAGTAACATCGAGAACACGAGAAAAATGACTGAATAGTGCACGACCTGCCTAATACAGCTGGGCCCGTATGTATTTATATTAACCCGGTAACCCGGTCTAGAGGTCTTTCAAATTGAATACACATTACAAACAATGGCTACAAAATAAATTGGCTAAGTGTTACAAAGAGTAGCTACTGCTAACTATGTACAGAATAAATAATTGGGCCTGACTCATGTTTTCTGCATTGGGCCTGAGGCTGTGTATTCCGAAAGCCCAACAATATTTTCAATCTCTAGCTTGAATCTGAGTTATCGAACAAGCAAATCTTAGAAGATATCTCTATTTTGGCGAAATAAACTCAGGGTCATGTTCTCAGACAAATCTGTTCGCCATAAAATTAAGGACTTGTCGCTATTGACAATTAAAAATTATCATTGCAAAACATTTTGGTTGCATGTCTATTGAGCAGAAAAACATTACCAGATTTCTCGTCTTTCATATTTCTCCTCTTACCTATAGCTAAAGCCACCATAATTCCTTCAGAATCTATTATTTCTCTTATCTTGCATCAAAACCTTTATAGTGTCTACAGTCACAATACGAAACATAAGCTTCTTCCTCTTCTTCATAACAACTTTATTTCATTTTCAAGTTTTATACTAACTAACTAGTTGAAGGGGAAAAAACAAAAATAGAATGAGGTTTATTTTACGTGATCACAGATATTAGGTTATAATCACTTAAAAGATAGTAGTAACTATAAGTAATTGTTTAAAATAAGTGAAATTAATAATTTGTAAAATAAGACAGATGAGTTGTTTAATAGATCATGTAAAAAAATTTACATCATCAATGATAAATTAAATTATTTAATTTTTCTAAACTCAGTGTGCTGATGTATGTATCCTTTTCAGGAAAGGGTGGTCGGGCAGAAATAGAAGTGCAAAGTCATATTATCATATCTCTTCTTAAGAGGCTAAAGTGAAGTCTTAATTATGGGTTGAGGACCACTGTCCATATCTCATCCTCAACCAATTTTATATTTACATTAATTACCAACTAACTAAAGCAGAGAAATAATCAGAATGAAGATTCAAGCTTCGGAGCCTCCAACACATGATCCATGGTTTGCTACTGTGATTTGTTAAATTAGCTAATGCTGCAGTTAATACCCCAATTAAGCGGAATCTGTCATGATTATATGTAGATGCAAATTGCCTTTTGTTGAACTATCCAAACACTTTCAAAAACAATGCTTGCGCCCACTGCTCATAGCATGGCGGCTCAGCAATTTGACAAATTAAACAAGGATTATCAAAGCCTGAATTCAATCTTAATTATTGTCTTCTATAGCCATGAGGCCATCACTGTCAACTTGTCTCAATTCTGTTGTTTTCCCAAGATTCGAATAATAAAATTACCCATTATGAAAGACATTTATGATGAAAGTTAGAAAATTTCTTCAACTACAATTAATATTAAAAATAGAATTATCTCACCTAACAAGAGGTGGGCAAGAATTTTGAACCTAAGAAATCAATCAGCTTGCCATACGTGGGACAATTAGTTTACCCTTATAAGTTGATTTTCTTTTTTATATAGTATTTGTTGGTTCACGCCTGACAATTGAAGTGGACAACTGAAAATCACTACTGTAATTTAAAGCTGGTTATTTTCAATCACTTTCCTGAATCCTGATAATCTCATCGCTTGCTTTTGCAAATATTTGTACTAGGCATTCATAAACTTTCTCTTATTGAGTCTGAATTAAACAAAGAGCCACATAGGATATATGCTCCACTTGGAATTCAAGATGTGATTGTGATTAGATCATCTCACACAATTACATAACTCTTACTCTTTTGCACAAAATTAGAACGAGGATCAGTCACTGACCTATCCTCTGTATAAATATAAAGAAAGGTGCCTCGTTTCTACTTGTCAAAATTTATGCTTACCTCCTACGGTAACAACTAGTTTAACTAAGTTAACATTTTCAAGAAGCGATGTTGTCCTTATCTTAACATCTATGGAAAACTTCATTGGATATCTTAGAATTTAACTAATAAATGAGGAAAAATAGACCAACAAACATTTTTGAGGGGTTTGGATATTACTTCAAATCTCTACCAGCATTCTTTGTGTCATATCATTGCTTAACACCTCGGAACTATATCATTGTTAAGTAAATGATAATGGAGTATTAACAGGAAAAGATAGTAGAAACGAAACAAAACATCTACTAACTTTTTCTAAACATTCTATAATCTCATTTCAACCTTATAGATAACTTTGTTTTTTTAACGATATTGAAATTTAAGACATGCATAAATCTAGAATATATGTGAGAGTTTCGTAAAGGTAGCACGAACTCACGAAGTGTGTCGCCTAGATTTGGATAACGCTGAGAAATTACTTGAAAGACAAGTGCATGAATGACTCTGGAATGACAATAAATATACTCATCAATTGGCATACGAATGAGTGAGGGCGCGAAGTTGAAATGTACAGGTCAAGTTGACACATACTTTCTCCTCTACTATTAATTTAGCACACTCCTTAAGAGATAATATATAACATGATAATTTTATTATTATCACTCGTATTTATTATAGGTTGGAAAATAAATTAAAAATAAGTAGTATTAATAAGAAGGGTAAAATAAGTATAAAATGATAAATTATCTATTGATTTTCCAAACTAAACAAGTAAAAGTGAGCATCTATCTTTAGTATTGTGGACAAGTAAATTTGAACTGATGAAGAATGTAAGTACAACAAACTTGTTTTTACTACAGACTCACAATAAATACAGTGAAAGATGTAGTGTGTCCACCGCGTGCGCGATCGTACTTACTGCATTTTTTTTTAAATCATTTTTCATCATCATTTGGGACACGCATTAGGGCCCAACTAAATTCGATCTGCATCGAGAAGTCCCACATTGGGGGTAAAGTGCTCCTTAACAAAGGCAACTCCATACCCCGAGCTCGAATCCAAAACTTTTGTTTAAAAATAAATAAGTACTTACCACTCCACTACGATCCTTGTCGGTGCACTTACTGCGTTCAGTCTCCCTAATTTGGACACACAGTTCTATATGTAGGTAGGAGTATTTGAATGTGTATAAATTGTACATTTATGATTGGTTTACACCTATTGGCATAAAGTAATAGCAGGTGCAATAGTATTCTGTATGCATTGATTTAAAATATTAAAGGCCCTTTTAATGTCTCAAATACAGAACTTGTAAATAATGGTTTGACCATCAGTATTTACAAAGACCAGAACTCTTACCTTGTATTTGGAATAGGGTGAAATATTGAATTACTGGTTTTGGAATAAGTGAAATTACTGGATTGGGAGTATTTCCATTGAAATAACGATTTTACACACAAATCTTTGTTTATTCACTAATTTATTTTCCACTTGCGAGCTCATACTTCATACTAACCGAAAGTTCACCTCCGATTAGGGATTTGTTTGGTTGTTAGTTAGAGTTAGTGAAAGAATTAGTTATCCAGGGTTTAGTTATGCAAGATTAATATTATGCATTATTTAATTACGAAAGAATTAGTTGTGTAATGATTAGTAATGTCTGGATTAATAATTTATGGATTATATATGCAGAGAGTATTAAATATTTACTTTATTTTAATTATACAATGTGTAAACTAATTATAATGAGTGTTTTTTGGTTATTTGATTGTTTAATCCATATATTACTAATACATATATTAATTATTTCACATTCTACCTTGCAGAAATAATACATAGATTAATTCATATTTGTTGTACAACTTATCCGTATACTACTTCTACCCTAATGTAAAAAGCAATCAGACAAAATACTATTCATTATTTTGTACAAAGTAGCTCCCAAACATAGTAATACTAGTTATGTGAATAACTTGCCCTTGCTCGAGAAAACATAACAGGAGGAAGAAGCAGGGCAACTTGAGAATGAAAGATGTTGAGTTCATTGACAAGTAAGTGGACATGTATATATATGCAACAGTATAGCATCACAACAGGGAAAGAGGAATAACAAAAACAATCCAAGAAAGAGTAAGAAGCAAATATTACAACAGCTGGCCTTGTTTCCTTTCTTCCAATTTTTCTTCCCTTATAGGCACTCTGTTTCAGAACAATATCCCTTTGCTTCTAGAAGAAACAGCATAGGTTCTACTTCTTTGAAACACATCTGTATTCACTTTAACATCCTCACCAAAATCACACGGCTTATCTTCATCAATTCTTCCAATAGCAACAGAACGACTCCTTGGCATCACATTAATATTAGCAAGTGATTTTTGCCTCAGAGTCTCCGTTTCCACCTTGTTTACAAGACTCCTTTTTGAAGCAATTCGCACCAGCTCCCTGAAATCTTCATCCTTACTTGACAAAGAAGAATTGACACTGAAACTTCTAGGCAAAGAGGAGATTTGCGCAACAGCAGGACAACCCATAACAGTTCCATAGCCAATTGTACCAGAACAATCCATCAGGCTATGGACATAAAGATCCCTGGCTTTAATTAAAACTCTGATGGGTGCTTTTATGCACTTCTTAATTCTGCTTTCTTTGCTAGCCTTTGCGCTCATTTTCACAAGTTGTCAGGAAGAAGATATAAAGAAAATTCGACTATTAGATATATAAATATGCAACAATTATAAAGACGGATAGGAAGAAAATAAATAGATTG
>MCJB01041564.1:37237-56615 GCA_002018475.1 Nicotiana obtusifolia | reverse complement strand
TTTTTTTTTATATTTTCAGTTCTGGTTATTTTATTTTTCAGTTTACAGGTTTGAAATTTTACGAGTTCCAAAGTTATGAGTTCGGAGGTTTATGTGTTTGGAAGTTTGCGGGTTTAGAAATTATAGAGTTTACGAGTTCGAAAATTTAGCGGTTCAGAAGTTTATGAAATTTGTGGGTTCGGAAGGTTGTTGGTTTGAAAGTTTATGGCTTCATGTTTATTGTATCTAAATTATACTCTTGAGAAGTTATTTTCCTTAATTTGCGTACCAAACACCGGAAAATGAGTAAGATAACGGAAAATGTTTTCCAAGAAAATATTTTCTCCCTATATCTTGAAAAAGCAACCCCTTCAGAACACCACCTATTTCTCCACTATAATACAAGGATATAAAGGTTTTGGCAGTTTGAACCTTGCCGCCGACAAAAGCTTGATATTTTGATATGGATAAAAGGGCAGGCCCATTATCCACCGAGTTTTAAACCATTTCCCGCGGGCCCTCCGGCTTTTCTCGATTATCAGGGAAAAGAAGAGGTGTTTATAGCTTTTCTTTCAAAGCTCCCATTTCATGCCAAGCAGGCATCAAACCATAGTTCAGGGCATTGTCCAATTTATAAAAGACGTAAGAATTCCCCGACAAATCCCTTGCCACTTAACAATGCAATATCATGTAACTCGCTCTTTTAAGAATGTATCATCAAGCTGATTCTAAAACATGTGCTACGTCTGACAATTCAACTCTCAAAGCAGCTTTAGAGGAGTCACCGAGGTATTTTAAGAACTTCTAGCATCGCTCATTCTTCTCTTAGTTATCAATATTATTCCAACAAATAAAGACTCAACTTCACATACATAATGTATTGAAAAACATTTATCTATGAGAACTTTTATATATGTTTCACTGGCAGCTAGCCCTTGCTCAAACATAAGATCATAACAGAAATCTATAAGCAAATTTTTCTTGTTTCCTACAGCTAAGCAAAGACCACGATTTAGCACCACCCAAGAACAACCTAGTGAATTGTTTTTGAAAAGATTCCTCAAAAGTAGGTCACCCAAAGCCACTACTTGGTCAATATTCATTAACATGGATATTATTTACTATTATATGATACTGTTGTCCAGCGCAGCTTTCAATGTGCCTCGACTATTCCACACGGGAAGTAACTCTACCTACCAAGACTAAAGATATTCAATTGATCTATCAGTTTACTAGGTTTAATATCACACTAATGCCAGCAAATATCATTCAAAGGACAGAATGGAGGAAATATTCACCTTTCCTTGGAAGGTGGCTCATCCTGTGGTTTCATGGCTGGAAAGAGTAGAACTTCCTGTTGAACGAATTATAACACGGGAAAGAAGAAAAAGATTTCAGTATCTAATTTAAATGATAGGAAACACTAGCTTTCTCAAAACAAAGTGACAATAAAAGAAGAGAGCAAAAAATGCAAAGACAACACTAAGCTGGTAAATGACCAGCACTACCCTAGTGGCCTCTTCTCCGAACGCCTTCCTCTCCATCCATTTAGAAATGGATGTGAAACAGAACATCAAGGGAATTAATTGGAACTGAATGGCCATTTCATCCTAGTTAAAATAAAATGTACATTGAGTCTAACTAAACTCCAAAAGCTAGATCATGAGGTGAGAATTGTCTGAATTGTATAACGAGTCAATCCATTTTCTAAACCAATGTCAGATAGTGTAACCTCCTCAGATGTCTAGAGTTGGACATCTGGAACAGGGACAACATAACATGGTGACCCACCAGTGGATAAACCAGGAACACGCATGAGTCTGGCTCTGACTCTGATAGCAGTCAAAGAAAATATACATTGGGCTTAACTCAGTTTCATGAGGTGAGAATTTTCTAAGACCTAATAGGAAACGACAGCCCATTCCCTCAGCCAACGTGGATCCTCTAACATTCCGAGATAGATTGGAATTAAGTGGTCATTTCTTACTAACAAAGAAAACAAGTGAAGGCACAAACCTTGATGTTTTGTGAATCTGTTAACAACATTGCAAGTCGGTCAATACCCAACCCCCACCCACCAGTAGGAGGTAATCCATATTCAAGAGCTGTACAAAAGTTCTCATCCAGTGCCATAGCTTCATCGTCACCTGATTGTCGGTCCTGAATTGACATTAATAACAGAAATAAGTAGCGGGCGCATAACAGAAATGACACAACAAGATGAAGACAACACAAACACAACAACCAAATCAGGATGCACACTTCCCACAGATACCTTGAGTTGATCAGCAAAACGCTGGCGTTGGACAACAGGGTCATTCAATTCAGTGTATGCATTGCAAAGCTGTCAAGTTATTTAACAGAGAAGAAGCACATTACAGCTTGTATTGGGAGTGCTAAAAACAGTTTGAAAGACTTGACAGAATACATACTTCATGCTTGTTAATGAACAATTCAAAACGTTCTGTCAGGCCTGGTTTAGATCTGTGCCACTTTGCCAAAGGACTCATTATCTCTGGATGGTTGATGATAAAAGTAGGGTTAACACATGTCTCCTCCAGAAAGTGCCCTACAAGCTGAATTCACAAAAAAGATGAAGGAGAATTATTAGCAACGTTATAAAGCTTCTTAGGTGAAAAAACTGGTAATAAATAGCAGATATAGTGCCAAAAGAATGAGAACACCGACTCCCATAAATGCATGTTTTTTGAAGTATCACCAATAAATGTACAACAGGAAATAACTCTAAACATTTCTGGAAATGATATGCAAAAAAGCAAACATACAGCAAAATGATTCACATATTATTCAAAGTTACATGCAAAAAAGTAGACATACAGTAAATTGATTCACAACCAATTTAACAATGAGGCTTTAACTAGGGATTTCATATTTAACAATTCACGAAAATCTCTATTCCCAGTAACGCATATTACAGGATAAATGCCACAGATATTGCAGGATATTACACTAAGATAGCACTTAAACGCTAGCAATCCTTTTCATCTCTATTTTATTTCTTCTAACATATGATCGGTCTCATTCCTCTTTCTTTTTTTTAAACATTTCCTTTTTTGGTCTAATTTTTCCACACTGCTCTCTCTCTTTCTTTACAATAACCTTCTGCTGCCTCATGTAGGGGTGGTTGTGGAGAGAACAGAAGTGGATGTCCTTGTCCACTAGAACCCCTTTACTTTATTCATCTGAATACAAAGCCCCGAAACTGAAAAAGATTCCTGAGCATCACAATATCGCACTAGACTTATTATAAGACAAGTTTCTAGATTGCATCTGTAAGAATTGGCTACCAGAAGAGATACGGAAAAAATACTTTATCAAGTAATCTAGCTGTTGTTTGAGGTGGTGGACATTTGATCTCAAGCTTTGCACAAGCATCTATGAGATATTTGTTAGCTTCAGCACTTGAGAGATCCTTGGGTATATTCAAGTTTGCGACCTTCTCCAATTCCTCTACCATATCAATCCGTCTGCAGAAGCAAACAGCATAAGTATCTTGGAGCATTGAAAACAAAAGCAGAACACGACATTATAGAAGAGCTTCCAAACCTGAAGGGAGGAGTGAAGTCAATCTCAATGGGGTCATTCTCCAGCCCATTTGCATGATACTTGATTATATAGCCACCTGTAAGTTCCTTCACCATCCCTGTTCATGTATAGTTAGTAAGATAAACGAAAAGACTAAATATACATAAGCTTCCACTGCGATATTTGGATCCCAGTTTTTTGGTACTGACCACTAAGCATTTTTTCAGTTAGATCCATCAAGTCATTGTAATCCGCATATGCCATATAAAACTCGCAAGTGGTGAATTCAGGATTGTGCGTCAAGTCGATTCCTTCATTTCTGAATTGTTTCCCAATCTCATAGACACGATCCAATCCGCCAACAACCAGCTCTTTAAGATATAGTTCAGGAGCAATACGCATGAAAAGCCTCATATTCAAATCATTGTGGTGAGTTACGAATGGGCGTGCAGCTGCTCCACCAGCAATCATGTTCATCATGGGGGTTTCTACCTGTTACAAATAGGATTGTGTATTTTAACTAATTTTATTCAAGCTAAGCTCATAATCTCAAATGAAAAAAAGACAAAGTAAAACAACTTCATAAACACTGACCTCTAAGAAGTCACGATTATCAAGAAAACTTCGAATATAAGTTATGATCTTTGCTCGGGTCTTAAATATGTACCGAATCTCTAAGTTCAGCATCAAATCCAAATAACGCTGTCTATATCGTGTTTCCTGGACGTAAGGAATAAATGAACCACAACACATCAGAGGCATGATATCTTTTAAAAGGAAATAGGAAGAAAGCAAGGCAATTGACAAAAGAAACTTTATGAAGAAAATAACAGGCATAAGATACCTGATCTTTCAAAACATATGTATCTGGATTTCGGCCACTTCCAGGGACCCATGCTTCAATTTTCTGCAGTACAATCAGATATCGTTCAACTAAACTGGTCTTAGACACAATGCAAAAAAATAATTAGCCGACCTTAGTTGTATCCGTCTGGGCACCTTTCTGCCGTGGCATCATATGAAGACAATGAGATAACACTTGGAATGATTTGGGAAAAATACTCAGCTCTCCCCTTTTACTCTTTCCTGATGAATGAGGTAAGAAGAATTAGAAGGATATGTTACCAAAACAAAACATCAGTATTATCATCTTCTGCAGCCTGGGATCTTTGCATAACTACATCATGTCAAGAAAGATATTCACCTAGCAATTGAGGTGCAGAGGACAGTATTCAAAGTGAGGAA
Organism: Nicotiana obtusifolia; assembly: GCA_002018475.1. NCBI lineage: Eukaryota > Viridiplantae > Streptophyta > Magnoliopsida > Solanales > Solanaceae > Nicotiana > Nicotiana obtusifolia. The sequence goes on along the minus strand of MCJB01041564.1, from coordinate 51,845 downwards.
CTATGGCAACCCAGAATCTTAAATGCACGTAAACACAAGAAAATGTCTGATGTTCAACATTAATGCTGAAATGATATCCGTTTATAGCTTTTTAATAGTCCTTTGAGTTCTTAAAAGAAGGAACTGTGTACAGCTAAGTTATTCTAGTTATTGTTGGCCTATGACTGAAGTACAGCGTGGCGTGAGAGTAAAGCAATACAGGATGCCACCATAATGACTTTTCTAAGATTCAGGGATTGCATGATAAGTTAACAACTTTTGTTTTCAGTACCTTTCCCCTACATTAATCTATGGCGCTTAAGCACGAGAAGGAGTGATAATTAGAGCAACTTTTCTCTTCCAACGGAACTTGTTTTTCTAACACCAAGACCAAAACTATCACAGAGAACATCTGCCATAAACTAAGAAGATCTAAAGAATCCCAAACCTGGACATCCAGTGATTCCGACAATATCTCCACGCTTCACACCAGAATGAAATTTAATAAACTCGTCATCCTCCAATTCAGAATCCCTGCACATACATCAATACATAATACTTCTCAGTGATAAAAAGTAACTTGATCACTTAAGCAATTCAACAAACACAAGGGTCTTGAGAGCAAAATTTCACAACAATGCACTGAAACGGTTGCTGATGCCACTGATTTCAACCATGAAGTTTCAAACATGTTATAATCACATTTACAAAATTTTGGTTTATGCATTTCCTAGATCCATAACCTATGATACAAAAAGAAAAGGATAACAAAGATTAAATACCTCCCTTTGGCTCCAACGGACTACTACTCCCAAAAGGCACCTACTAGGGTGTCTTGGCCATTCACAGCGTTTTTGTTATAGATACAAAGAATATAAGGAACAATTATGATGCCCCGAAGTTATGAGTAGAACTACAACAGATGCTGTAATTTTTCTAGGATGATTAAAGGAGATTTATATAAAGAAGGAGGAATATCTCCCCATAATACTGACTGACCAATAGACAGCATACAATAGAATACCATGAAGTCCTTTAATGATGATGAAGAAGAAAGTATTCATATGAAATATGTAGTATGTAGAACTGAGCACAGTGGAAGCTCATCCACCTATTCCTGGCATAAATTAAACCCAGAAAACAGCAAAATGATAAGATTAATATAACCACCTTGCACTTGCCATAACTTGAACTTTGGCACCTCCACCATGTAAATCATAGAAAAGCAGCTTTGCAGAAGACGCACGTTTATTCATTATCCTTCCTGCACAAAAACCACAATTATAGATGCAAGTTTTTTTAAAATAAGCAAAATGCTGTAATATTTACCAGCCAATGACACTTCATCGGCGGAATGAGCTCCACTTTCTAAAACTCCATATTTCTTCACATAATCAGGGATAGACAACAATTCCAATTCTACTTCGAATTTGTGTGGGTAAGGATTCTCCCCCGTTGCCTTCTCAGCCTCTAGTGCTTTCAGCCTATTTTCAAAGTATTGCTGCAAACCAAACCCACAATAAATTAAATCAGGAATCTGGGATGTGCTTTCTTGGAAAATAATTTTCTCGGAAAAGTCATTTTTTAAACTGTTTTGCTTACCTTAAATTATGAAAATATTCCAAAAGAAAAAACTTGACAAATATCCCACCTCTTACTCTCTAACAATCTAACACTTAAACACTAAAATCTAAAACATGTTTTTCTGGAAAAAAAATTACTGCATAACCAAAAACCAAAAAGTTAATAGAAAGGGGAAATGGAGTCACCGTTGGATCCATGTCCTCATCACCGGCTGCAGCATGCTTTTGAGACTGAGTGCTTGGCTTGTTTTCAGATTTCCCCTTGTTTTCAGACTTCCCCTTGTTTTCAGATTTCGCCTTGTTTTCAGATTTCGCCTTGTTTTCTGGGTTTTCCATTTTGACTCCGACGAGAAGAATAAACTCTAGTTGACGGCGCTGGAGCAGACGAATAGTGTGCTGAAGTATAGGGTAAATGTGAATAAAGAGAGTGTTGAACTGAAACAGAGTACGTTAAATGGGGATATGGCTTTATGGAGGCTAGGGTTTAAACGATTGGTACTTGAGCAGCACGTCTTTTTTTCTTTTTAATAAATTAAAAACTAGGCCAAATACATAAAAAGTCGATTCAATTTGGCACCATTTTTTATTTTGGCACCCTGTCTCGATCTTGTTCCATTTTAGCTCTTCACCCCTATTTCTTATATTTCACTTTTAACACACAAGCTGAAATCGGTGCAAACAATATAGCGCCTATGTATACAAAAAGCTGAAGTGTAATAAATATTCAATTAAATATTGTCACCTATTTTTTTTTTTTATTCATGTCAAATGGTCAATACTAAAATACCTGACTTTGATCGGTAAAATTAAAGCCATTTTTTATTTTTTCTCTCTATCACAAATTCCTACCCGACTAATAGTACTCTAAGCTCCTTCCCAAATTCATAATCGCACATGATGAACCCATCAATTATCGATGGTTTCTTCATCATTTGAAGATGAGAATCACGTTTCATCAACTATTTCTTCATATTCATCAACATTCAAGACTCATTTGAAGAGTAGTTTTAATTGTTGTTGGCTTTTGGCAGTTTTGTTACTTCTGAAAGTTGCAAACTTAAGTTGTGTATTTTGAAAGAGTTAGTTTTGTGTAAAGAATGAGACTTCGTCATTTGGCAGCTGATATATTATGTTGTTTGGCAGCTAATTTGTGCTTTATTTGAACTTTATTAAATTCTTGCAAGAATCAGTTTTGTGTAAAGAATGAAACTTTGGCATATGTTGTTTGAGACCTTTTTAACAATCTGAAGCTTTTTGTGCTTGTTATTGTTTGAGGCATGTCAATTAGAAGCTTAAAAAGTTCATTCTTCTGCAATTTATTACGTAGCAATCCTATAAATAATCCCACAAAAAAATTAAACAGATTAAATAAACGAACAACAAAATTGCAAAAGTTTGAAGCTTTGTGGATGGCGAAGTATGGAATCGGCATATGAAAGCTTTGGAACTTTGAGAATGACGATGGGACAACAGTAAGTAAATGGGGAAGGAAATAATGGGGAAGAAAGTTGGGGGATTAAATATGGGGCCAATAGTAATTAGAAGAAATTTTGCCAAAAACAAATTAGTCTCACGCACTAACTAGGCGAGGCAACTCACACTATGTGACTAGTCAGCTTTTGTGTTAAAGTGAAACATAAAAAATAGGATTGGAGGGCCAAAATGAAATAAGATTGAGATAGCATGCCAAAATGAAAAATAATATTAAGTTTAATGGATATGTATTTAGCCTAAAAACTATCTATTATTAAAAGTAAGGAAATCATCCATGAGATTTTGTCTAAAGTGTTGCGTGAACAAAATGCCATGTCACAACTTTAGAAAAACTTAGTTATGTTTGTTAACGATTAGTTTTTTATTTTTTTGAATTTTGAATTTAAGATATTAAAATATCAATATGGTAGTTATTTGAATTCTGTGGTTAAATTTTTAACTATATAATAAGTGAAGGTTTTGCTGACATTTCTGTTAATATGACCTAAAATGTGGGCATACTATGTGGCTCTTTTGTCTTTGATTATAATACGTGTCATTGATTAGAGACCCACACACGCCAGATCTTTTATCTTTCTAAAAATTGGGTACACTTTTAACTCTCTCAGTCGTCTTCTTCCTTTTCTGTATGTCTGCTCTTTGGTGAGTTCTTCTTCCCTCTGCTCTCTCATTTCTGTTTAGTTTTGTTTCAATTTATCTTGTTTCTCCGGTTATATTTTCTACCCCCGATTTCATTCGCTACATATGGTAAATTTTTCCCTGTTCGTTTACTTTCTTGCAACTGATTTCTGTCTTCCTCTTAAAGTTTGTCCATTTTTCCTTCAATTTTTGTTTTTCAACTTTTTCGTATAGTTTCTCGCTAGATCTTTTACAAACAAGTCTGTAAGTCTATCTGATCCGCACATGCATGGTTGAAAATAGATGACTGGTGCATGTAGCTGTATTATTTTGGATTACTGAATGTTGACGTCTTTTTTACTTTTGCCGCTAATAAATTATTGAAAATCAAGTATATGAAAATCTGCAATTTGAAATTTGCTGTTGGAAGATTGGGTCTTTGCACTTAAAATTTTTGTTATTGACAGTATCGATTATATTTGTAAGCATACTTTCATGGTGTTCTTTTTATGTAAATATTGTATATTACAGTTTCAGACAATTTCCATTTTAATTGCCTTTTCTCTTCTTCTACTTTATTCCTTTTTTTAAAATTCTACTCAATATGATGGAATTCTAAACTATGAATACTGATCAACCCTAGATGTTCGGTGGATGCCTGAAATAACTTAACTATTTGGTAAAAATAATTTTGTTTCTTTTTTGCTATTAGTGAGTAAGTTCGGGCTGCCTTCAGTGATGTACATTTGTGCATTCCTGTGAATTGGGGAAAACTTTTCATAATATTCATGCAATACAGAAATACTTCTTGATTGCTTTGAGCAATATTAGAATTTTATCTTACGTGTAAAAAATAGAACAATATTAGAATTTTGGTTACTTGTTTCTTCAAGTGGATGATTATTATTGTTAAGTTAAAATCGTCATGGTATTAGAGTTGAGATGGTCAATAAGCTGTCGCTGATAATCTTCTTTCTACCTATTTTTTTCGTGGGCCTTTTATTATTATTCTAATTGGAACAGAATTCTGCTCAAGGAAAAAGAAGTTCTGATTTTTTCGCTTCATCTGATTAGTTAGGTTATGAGCCGTTGTTTGCTAATAATGGATTTTGTTGTTTACATACTTTTTACCATTTTTTCTAAATATCACTTTTTTATTTCTATCTTACATGTTCGTAAATCAACCATTGGTACTCTAACTTGGAAAGAATGTAAACTACACCACAAGCTGCAGACATGCTTTCGCATGTAAGGTAATACCCCCATTTTTACTTTATTTGTTCTCAAAAGCCATATTCTATTTTCCTTGTTCAATAAATCAGGTAATAAAAAATAAAAGGATGTGGCATAGGGAGTTGCATTATGAAATGCTATATGTAATTGTTTTTTCCTCTGAAATTCATATGATGTGCTTTACAGTTCAACAAAGCCATTAAAACTTCATTGTATAAGGAAGAGTTGCAAAATTGGATGTAGATATCTACAACATAGAGGCCAGGCGTGCTGCCTCTTATGACTTTGTATTCTCAAGTGGCCATTATTCTTTCAAGATAAAGCACCCATACATGGTAAGACTTGAAGTTAAAGTTTGATTGCTTTACCGAATTACAGCCATATTTTATTGATGAGGTAATTGGATAATTGGTAAATGGTTATGCAGTAAACTGCAAAAGAACTATTGGACAGTAGAATTGGTATAAGTTAAAAGATGGAATGGTTGTTGCTCAGTAGATTGACTTAATGCCTTAAGTTTGTTCTCGATATGAGCATACAGAATTTGGAGCGCTGAAAATTGTTTCCACTGCTTTTGTGGATTTTCTTATTCTTCGCAAATTTCACCTAATTAACAACAAAATCATCTATAAAGAAAGAATTGATAGTTTTTTCTGTTAAGTCAAGTGTTACCTTACTCTGGATAACTGATATATGTTCAAGGACTTAAGAATAATGGGTTTAACCTTTTTTTTTAATTAGTGGGTGAAAGCCATTTCACTAAGATCTTAAATCACTTGATGGATGAACAAAGGTATTTTTGGCTCATGTTTGTCGAATATGCTTGATACCAGCTGATATGAAATATGATAATTTGGCTCCAAGTTGATCATTTTAGAGGTAACTTATCGACCATATTTTCTTATCTCAACACTTTCAGCATGGCTTCTCATCAAGTTAAATTAGTTGTCATATTTTTGATTGGTGTGAAAAAGTTTCTTCCTTTTTTGAGAAATAAAGTTGATGCTAAACAAATTTAGAAGTGAACAACAACCTATAAACGCGACTACTTACTGAGGTATCTCTATACTGAAATTGCAAGAAGGTTGTAATTTTTGCATAAGATAACTGGGCCTCTTATATATCATGGGGTTTATAAATTTTGCTATTATACTTCTCATAGAGAACTATGAATCCAACATGAGTTGGGTTGTTGATAAAAAATATGGCACTAATAATCTATACAATTTCCGTTTAACGCATGATCTGGTCTACTGATTTGGGTATAAAGATACATCTTGAAATTCTTTTAGCTGGTCATTTAGTTCCAGAAGAATTGCAGGTTATGCCTAAAGTAATCAAGAAGTTGGAGATTTCATATTTATGCTAAAACTCGAAGGCAAGGTTCTTTTGCATCTGCTTGATACCCTTAATGAATTTTATTACTTCATAAAATAAAAGAAGAACTCAAAACAAGGAAGTACATTTTGGATGAACTCAACAGCACTGATAGAAAACATCAAGTATGTATAATACCTATTTCAATTTCCTCAATTCTATGTTTCTGCCTAGATTTTTTTTTTCCTGATATGAAACATACTTGCATATAGCTACGGGGTTTGAAATGTGATGCAGAATGCATATGGAGCCAAAATATCTTTGACATTGCAAGAATTTGGCTATGTTTGCGCACTGAAAGAGTCATAGCTGCTTGACTATTATAAGGTATTTTAAGCCGAAAATGTTTCCTCTTTTGTAACAATGATTGTTATACTGTCGATCTCACTACTAAATAGCATCTACTATTTATAATTTTCATGTCAAAGAGGTAAGAAATAGATCGGAAGGAAACCTTTAAAAGCTAGATTTCTGTATTTAGAGCTTTTGAGATTGACAAAAAGAGTATTGGTTCATTTGAGAATATTATTGATGGGGCAAGTTATAGAGAAAAAAATTAGAAGGAAGATAATGAGTTTTCTATAGCTGAGTGGTCTTCTGTGGAAGGAGGTGAACCCACTGCCTTGTTTCATCTCACTATTATAGAAGTATGGTTACACTGACAATGTATAGAAGTAATTACGATTAATCTATGTGTTCACTGAACTTAGATTGCCATTTTCTATTACTCCTGTAAGCTGAGTTACTGAGTATCATATTCCATGGTTTAGCAGCTGTTGTATTAGGACTTGGTTGACATGTTAATTTCATAAATTGCTAATAAAATATATTAGACGCTTTCTTGGATGATTTCTTAAACCCTCCATCTCCTTCGAAATACTATGTATATGCTTTGATGGACATATTTTTAAACCTTCTTTTGCCCCTCTTTAAACATCTCTGGTCCATTAATCGTACAAGGGGACTGTAGACAAATCCATGAAACAACGATTTATAGATAAATTGTGATAATGGCTCTGAAATTAAAGTGTGATCCTCTGCTTATCCATGTTGCCAAGAGAAGTCTTTTTCTTTTATGCTTTATCTGTTTCCATTTTGGTATTCAATGATTTTCTATCAGTGCTTCCAGTGTTGTTGTACTCTACATGTATCATGAATTTAAAGCTTAATATCGATGGGTAGAGCCTTTTGATTTTCATTCAGAATAGTAACGAGAAGTTCAATTTGTGTAGCACCACTCTAGCCTAACATTTGTTGGTGAAGATGACATATTTGTGAATCAGTGTATATTTGCATGAAACAAACAAAGAATCACAGCTTGTAAGTTTTCTTAAGTTCATTATTGCAACTACCAATATGTTGCTGATACTACACTCCTTTCTGCCATTGACCTTTTCCTAATTGGTGCTTCCAGTACTAAAAAAATAGTGTTAGTAATTTTTACTATATTTAGGGCGGACATAAGGCACCTTTATATTTGAGTTTTGCTTGACATGTAGCCCTTCTTTCGATAAAAGATGGAGCAAATTTGGATGTTGAGGACAAGCAAGGATGCAAGGTGCTTGAACATGCTTCGGATGAGCATCCATCTCAGACGATGCCTGGATGTAAAACCACCTGGTGTCATTATTCAAGACAAATTCTGTATCTCAAATTTGTGACATTGGCTGCTCCTGATGCATGTTAACTTATACTTGGTAATTTGTGCCTTTTAGATAGACTGGGTAGTGTTGGACTTATCTTTGGGATGAATGCTATAATTTATCTTTATGGAGAAGAGTTAAATAGCTTTTTAGCTTCCAAATTTAGATTAGAGTGTGGATTGGAGTATTGACCGAGCAATTTGATCTCGTAAGTCAGCTGCTTAAAATGTTCTTTGATGGTATATCGGCAAAGATGATTCTTATTTCCTTTATAGCCTAAATGTCCTCCATTACTTTTGCAGGAGCAGAGTTTTATAATTTTTGTGAGGTTCACTCCTCCCATCTTTACATTCTACCAAACCACACGACATAAACAAACAATAATGTGGGGCATAAAAGCACGGGTACCCACCATCTAGTTGAAATATAAGTTCAACTCAATTTTTCTTATATCTTCAAATATAAAAAATACAAAAAGAAACCAACATCCTAACTGCTACTGCTCGAGTAGTTTATTCTATCCATGTTATACTCTTCTTAAAATATCTATATTTATATTCTATATTATTATAAAAGTATGAATACAATATTGGTTTATAAAAATAGCCTTATAATAGGATATAACTGGAATTCTACGCATTAGCATTATAATCCTATTAATTTTAGGACATAATATTACATGCTAGGAATCCTACATGATTATCTTTAGGAATTCTTTCAGTATAATTACTTTCGAGCATAGACATATAATACTACATATTAGCATGTAAACTTATTACCTTTAGGAACACGTTAAAATTCCTATTAGTATAATAACTTTCGGAATAGAGACATATTTTTAGTTATGTAATCCTATTATTTTTAGGATATACTTCTTACAAATTTCTATTAGTAATATACTTTGAAAACATATTATATTGTCCTATTACGATTTAATTTGAGAATGTATTCTATTTCCAAATCCATTTAGAAAAGGAGAATCTCTTTATTATAAAAGTATGAATACAAGATTGATAGACCAAAATAGCCCTAAAATACCAAATAGAAGAACTCATAGGGAAATGACACAACTGTAATAACTTATTTTTTGTACTACAATACCTTCTATGTTAATATTTTTAATATTTAAGAGTTTAAAATTAATAAAATTATCCAAATTCTTATTAAAAATATGTAGTAAGGTTTAATAAAATTATTTTCATAATAATTCTCCGTATTGGCGATACATTACCACTCCATAATGTCCATACTAAGAAAAAATAAAAGAAGGTTCATCGGCTAGTGGCCTTAGTGCACCTTGTGGGTTCTTCCATGGTTCCACTCAAAATCTACTTCCCAATATCTCACCTTACTTCTTTTAGCGATTAAGTGCCTTCGGAGGTAATGGTTCAACAAGCTTAAGTTAAGAACAAAAATAGGGATACTTGTAATGTAAATGCCAAGGGAAAGGTCTACAGGCTCAAATGGGCTAACAACTGAAAAAATTTATTTGGAAGTGACAAATACCTCCATGATCAAGCAAAGAATTGTCTACGTCATCTCTTAGACTAGTACAACTTAATGATTTCGCTTCGATTAACACACATGGCAAGTTTTAGACTACATAGAATAGCAAGAATATTACGAATCCTCACACACACATTGCACATGACTCAATCAAGACGGGTCTGTTCAACTCTCAAGTCAAGCAAGCACACCCAGTTGAGAATTTTAAGCAATAATGCACTAAATGACATACAAGTCAAGCAACTGAGAAAAGGCATCACATAATAGGCTATTCATTTCACTTAGGCATCACAATTCGAATCAAATACAACAGGAAGACAGAGTGCATGCCATAGCCTAAATGTACTAGCACCAAACAAGTCAACAGGTATCTAGAACAACTCAGTTTTCTTCCCATCCTACTCCAAGAAGATAGAAGAGAAATACCCGATTCAAGCTACACCCTTTGGAAAAGAACCAATGCCCAAAAAAAACCAAGGAAATTATTCCCTAACTATCCTAATAAAAATAAAAAAAATTCTTTTTAGTGTTTTAATCGGACCTTAATCGCTCAAGAAAGCTGTTCAAGAGATCCATCATCGGAAAAAGTCCGAGCTTTTCTGATTTTTTTTCTTTTTCGGTTTTTTCCATTCAATAGTTATCTACTACTCTATGCCAAAGTACTACTAACTACGAGTTAACCCAAAAAATAATAATAATGAAAAAGATTATATAATTACACTACACAAAAAGTAATTTTCCACCCACACTTATGTCATGCATAGTCCTCTATGTATACAAAAAATAAAAAAAAAGGTTGGGTGGGAAGAAAAACTCCCTGCTAATCCGACCCATCCGGGTGATACTTTGAACCATCATCATCGGAACGCCTACCAGCTGAAGCTCCGGGCTCATTATCATCTGCACCAAGCGGTACCAAAGCCATCGGCCCCGTGATCTCAGCATCAACATCACCCTTATTATGATCCTTTCTTTGTGTTGTCATCTTCAGATGGGTGAAGGAGACTGCCATGAGCGATCCCTAACATCTTCTTCAAAGCACCAGACAACTGAGTGCGCAACTGCGTCCGCTTCTTATCAGTCACTCAAATCTGGCTCACTATCAAATTCAGCGACCCACAGATATATCTGTTAAAGTTTTCCTCACGCTCATTCTGAGCTGTCGGACTCAACTTGGAAGTGGTATCTCGCAATGCCGTATTGTCCATTAATCCCGTTGGATCTTCCACCACGTCATCGTACCTAAGGTACTCAGGCACCTCACAAGAACATATACCGAGTCAATAGATTATCATTGAAAACCTTTTTACCTTCTCCGAAATCGCGTGTTGGCCATCTCTCTCAGCATGATCTCACCAACATTGACTGGCCTCCCAGTCATAAAAAAATAAATCAAGCACACCCTAGCTCAAGTGTCCTCCCGTTTTATGTTACACTGGATCAACCTAGCTTGCACAAAATTCTGCCACACCTTGGTAGTCTTGTTGAAATCAACTCGGAGAAGCTCATTGTGGGTATTACCCTTGGCCCTTGTCCACTTGGAATTTGAATTCACGCCACAAAAAATGTGATGAATAGCTATGTAGCTTGGGCACCTTACAAACCTGGACAAAGTCTTACCCATGACATGTACCTGTGCTCGTTCCAATTCATGTACAACTCCTTTACCATGCTCAAGTTTGCATGTTCAGGACACTCAAGCAATTTATCCATCTTCAAACTCTTCAAACTTGCTAACACATCATGGAATTTCCTGTCCAAAGCAGTCACATTGATCCCCATCTTAGATACATATCTCCCATACGGCTCGAAGTTGTGAAAACACTAGACAATATCCTCGCGAATCAATTCAACTTGGGTCCTGGTCCCGAGGGTGCATTTTCGGACCCCTCAGCAACTTGCTTTCCTTTGGCTTGCCTAGATGAACCCTCGCCTTGCTTGTGCTTTTTATGTGGGGAAGTAATAGTAGAGGACTTCCCCGCACCTTTTCCCTTGCTAGCACCATCACGAGCCATTGCAACCTACAAAAAAATCAACTTGAATGTGATAATTAATCAAGAAATCCGCCTAAGGTTAAAGTGAAAGTCTAAGATGATCACAGACTTAGAACCAAAGTGTAACACCCTAAAGTTTTAACTAATATTTGCATTCTCGATTGAGAATCTTATAATGAGGATAGATTTTACTTCGCACTTCCTAAATGTGAATTTGACAATATATGAAAATTGCTTACTTTAGGTTGTGTTAATATTGACAAAAAAGTTCCATGGTGTTGCTATGTGTAACACTTAATATCATTTTGATGAATTGTTACGAAATACATTAGATATTTAAGGTTTTGAGTTGCCACCCTTTTTGTATGTTTGGGCAGCCACCTTTTGTTTATACTTATTCAATGTGAGATATCCTTAAGGACCTCCTCTCATATTTCATTCCTTCATACCAAAGAAAACCCCTACCCTCTCTCCTTCTTATCACATGAAACACTACATGATAACCATCAGGAATTTCACTAAACCAACCAGCCAAACTAGTTCTCAATGCAGCTCAAGTTGCTCCTCTCTTTTGTGGTAAGTTACTAAATCCGTTTTTACACTAGATAGCTATTAGTGTTTTATCATATCTCCTTGTATAGAGCTACGTTTTAAGTGATCTAAGCTTTGCAGATAGATATTTTATAGCTCTATAACTCTTATTCAGGCACCAAAACCTATTTTTGCTTGTATTTACCCGAAAATAGATCATAAAGTACAGGGCAGGTGCTGTCCAGATTTTCTATTTTACAAACTCTCCCTTTACTCCTGTTAGTATGTTTAGCATAACTTTTTGTACGAAACTGATATTAGGGTGATTCAAGAGTTCCTGAGTCTCTAAGACATATGTCTACGGCTTTAATAAAGACTATATAGTCTAGTTTGTCCGTTTAAATCTTCAAAACTGAGCCACAACACAAGACAGTGATACTGTCCGGAAATTCTGTTTCAAAAATTTAGGGTGATTTTCACCAATATCATGTTTAGTTTGATATGTTAAATCACAGAACCTATATAGATATTTGATTATATATTTAAGGTATATATACCCTTGTAATCAACACATTTAAGCAACTTCCTAAATTATTATGAATGTCTTTTTATATTAATATCTTCTGAATGTTGTAAGTAATAAGTTAGATTTGTTTCATAAGTAGCACCCTCCAAAAGGGGTTGCTACAAGTTTTGGTATCAGGGCTTTAGGTTTTGTGATTCTAGGACTATTGTTGTGATTTGTTAGTGTATTTGTTTCTTTTTAACATGTTTTATTGCGTGTATTGTGCATATGCATCATGTACATGTCCCTAATGTAATGTGATCTCCCTTATGTAGGAGTTAAGTTATGGCCTCTTCTTCTAATAGACCTATGGAAGCCGCTCATGAACCCAACCTCACTTATAGGAAGGGGTTGGAGAATATTTTTCTAACCTTAATTTTCCTCGTACTAGTGGATCTAAAGTGAAAAATAATCAGGATGCAAGAGTCGGGCCACATTCTCATATGAGTCATAGTGCTCCTGTTGTTGATCCTCCTTTTCAGCAAATGGTTGATTTCTTTCGTCACTTGGTTGGATCTGTGTCCGGCCATAATGAAATGAACTTTGAGAAAATGAGAAAAATGGGTGGAGTTGAGTTTGAAGGCACTGTTGATCCTACTGATGCTGAACAATGGTTTGAGCGCATAGAGATAGTATTTGAGCAATTAGGGTGTTCGGAAATTGCCAAATTTAGGTATGCCATCTCACTGTTACAAAGGGATGCTTATGACTGGTGGGTAAGTGTAACAAATGACAAATCAAAACCTCCGGTGCTTACTTGGGATGATTTTGTCAAAGAATTCGGCATGAAGTATGTCCCACCTGCTTATCGTGATTCGAAGAAAAAGGAGTTTCTGGATTTAAAGCAAAGGGGTATGTCTATTGCTGAATATCCACAAAAGTTTCTCAGGCTTTCTCGTTATGCTGGAGGTCTTATCGATGATGAAAAAGATACGTGCAGGCGATTCGAAGATGGTTTGAATAATTCTATCCGAAAGTGTGTGGCGGTCCTGCAACATGAAATTTTTTCTAAATTAGTTACAACTGCTCTTACTTGGGAAACAATTGACAAGAAAAAAGCTAGTAGAAATGAAAATAGGTTCAGAAAAGCTAATTCAGATTATGGCGGTTCCTCCAAAAGGGGGAAGTTTGATAATTCCAAGAGTGGTGGTGTTCACAGATCAGCTCAACATAAACAAAGTAGATCAAATTTTCTACTACTAGCACTCCAAGCTATGGACAAGACAAGACTCGTATTCCCACCTGTGCAGAGTGTGGAAAGAATCACTTTGGTACTTGCAGGAAAGCTTCTGGTGCTTGTTTTAATTGTGGGAGCTTCGATCACAAAGTGAAGGATTTTCCTAATCCTAAATCTATTTCTTCTCCACGTATTGAAGGTTCAGTACAGAAACCTACTGACGCTCCTTCTCAAGGAAATAAAGGTGCAAGATCTAGAAACACCCAAACCGCAGGTACAGGTGGAGCTAATCAAGCTAGTGGATCAAGAGCTACAACACGAGCTTATACTGTGTGACAGAGGAATGACCAAGATGGGGCAGGCGTGGTTGTTGGTAAATTTCACTTATTTGGCTTATATGTTGTTACACTATTTGATCCAGCTTCTACACATTCCTATGTTTGCTCATCACTTGTTTTTCCTGAAAATGTAAAATCTATGAGACTTGATTGTTGTGTGCTTGTCAGAAGTCCTTTGTGTCATCAGGTTGTTTGTAATCAGATCTATCAAGGTTGTCCCTCCGAGATTCAAGATCTAGTCTTCCTTGCTGATCTGATTGAAATGCCTTTCCAAGATTATGATGTCATCATCGGTGTGGACTGGCTTCATAGATACCATGCAGTAGTTGATTGTAGGTCAAAGCGCGTGACCTTTAAAGCTCCTACATTTTCACACATCATTATTCAAGGTGAAAGATCCTTGACATCTTATATTATCACTGCAGTTGTGGCAAGAAAGATGATTAGTCAAGGTTGCGAAGCTTATCTTGCTCATATAGTTGATACACACCTAGAAAGTTCAAGCCTTAAAGATATACCAGTCGTATGTGAATTTCCTGATGTTTTCCCTGAAAATCTTCTTGGGTTGCC
>MCJB01041564.1:9369-37192 GCA_002018475.1 Nicotiana obtusifolia | reverse complement strand
AAAGGGAAGTTGAATTTCCTATAGAGGTTATTCCTGGAACAACTCCTATTTCTATAACTCCTTACCGAATGGCTCCAGCAGAATTGAAGGAGTTGAAAATTCAATTGCAAGAACTTCTTGAGAAGGGTTTTATTCGCCTAAGTGTTTCTCCTTGGGGAGCTCCTGTTTTATTTGTGAAAAAGAAAGATGGCTCTCTTCGCCTTTGTATTGATTACCAGCAATTGAATAAGGTCACAATTAAGAATAAATATCCATTGCTTAGGATCGATGATTTATTTGACCAGCTAAAGGGTGCTCAGGTTTTCTCAAAAATTGACTTGAGGTCTGGGTATTACCAAGTGCGAGTAAGTGAGCAAGATGTTCCTAAAACTGCTTTTAGGACTCGGTATGGTTATTATGAATTTTTTGGTGATGCTATTTGGGTTGACAAATGCTCTTGTAGTGTTCATGGATCTAATGAATCGTGTTTTCAAGCCTTATCTTGATCCATTTGTGATGGTATTTATTGGTGACATTTTAATATATTCCAAGAATAGCGAAGATCATAATAAACATCTCCGGATTGTTTTGCAAATTTTGGAGGAGAAAAAGCTCTATGCCAAGCTTTCCAAATGTGAATTTTGGCTTAGTGAAGTGGCTTTTCTGGGGCATGTTATGTCAGTTGAAGATGTAAAAGTTGATCCTAGTAAGATTCAAGCTATTGTTGAATGGAAACCCCCCAAAAGTCCATCTGAAATAAGAATTTTCTTGGTCTTAGCGGGATACTATAGAAGGTTTGTCAAAGGCCTCTCCATTATAGCCTCTCCTTTGACTAAACTTTTAAGGAAGGACATCAAGTTCATGTGGGATGACAAATGCCAAGAGAGCTTTGAAAGTCTGACGACCCAAAGGGTCATCACATGTTTTTAGATTGAATTCAGTGTTCCGAGGCTTAAAAACCTCCTTTTTACCTCACCTCGATTTGCATGTGCAGTCAGTATAATTTTTCAGAACGTAAACAAAAACTAACGAGAAGAACAAAAGTAAGATACAAAAGAACATTATCCTAACTAATCACCCATGATCTGCTCACCCCAATCCCTCATTTCCCTAACTCCCTAACTCTCCCCCCACTTTCACGTCTCTCCCTCCCATCTCCCTCATAAATCCTCCCACTTCCCCTACTCATATCACCATTAACCCACACATCTATATATAATACACACACATTCACAAAAAAAGGGGAGTCCAATATTTTGAAAAAAGAGACACTTGGAACAGAAAAGAAGAGGAAAGAAAACAAAAATCCTAAAGCTCGAGGTCAAAAAAGCTGCGCAGCAGTAAATAGAGCAGCAACAGCACTGTTTTTCTTCTTTAGTGCATAAACCTCTACTTTTGTCCCTTTAATCTACTACGACTCAATTTCTTTTTGCTTTGAAAAACTATTGACAATCAGCCGCTAGTCGCTGTATAAATCCAGCAAACTTGAGTTGAGAGGTTGGGTTCGCGTTTGGATTTCTCGTTAAAACACGAGATACCATTCAAGTCCTCCTTGCGAGCGAAGCTTCCGGTCCGAGTTTGTTTCATTTCCAAAGGAATTGTTGGAAAAGTTTTTTTTTCTTTAAGATATTGAGCACATTGGAAGCCGTTTGATTTGTGTTCTAGACGTTTCAAGGGTGGGAACGTCCCGTTACCAAGGTTGCACTTTCTTCAACTCGCGATCATCAATTTCCAGTGCCTTTGACGCTTGTGAAGTATCACCAAAGCTTTGAAGCCTTCGGACACAAAGTTTCAAGGCGAAGGTTTGTTGGAATCTTGAATTTGGTTGCAAAGCGAGGTAAGTGTCCGGTCTAACCTTAGCTTGAAGGATTAGGAGTTGTGTCCTATTTATTAATTGCTTCTTGTTTTGAGTACGACATATAGGCATAGTGACGAGTATCTATACGTTGGTGTCGAGCATGACCGTGAGTCTTAAATGGATAGTTGTTGTGTTCTTAAATGATACTACAAAAGCCTTAATTGATGATTCTCGATGTTGAGCAAGAACTCAGTTTATTTATCGTGGATAATTATAATTGAATATTGGCATTAGTTGAGCTGAGTAGAAGTTGAGTTAAGATTGGTTATAGCTGATTTTCCCTTGCCGGGATGTTTGCTTGATATTATTGTTCCCTTGCTGGGAAGTTATTACATTGCTTTTGTTCCCTTGCCGGGATTTCTTGTGATTTTTTGTGATGACTTGTAAATGGGAGCGGGTGGTAAGCCTACCACAAAAATATGATGAAATGGGAGCGGGTGGTACGCCCACCACAAAATATGATGAAATGGGAGCGGGTGGTACGCCTACCATAAGATATAATAAAATGGGAGCGGGTGGTACGCCTACCACAACATATGAGAAATGGGATCGGGTTGCACGCCTGCAACAAGATGGAACTGAAAGTGAAAGTTGCCTGTATTTCACTTTAATCGTGTTAGAAGTTAAATTGTAGTTTCCTTATTATTCTTTGATGATCTGTTTTATCTGCTACCCCGAAGCATGTTTCCTTTCCCCAGCTTTAATTGTTTAATTACTTCTATCATTCCGTTGTAGATGTATATATATATATATATAACTGCACAGGTCTATCTGAAGTTTGGTCCTAGCCTCGTCACTACCTCGCCGGGTTTAGGCCAGACACTTACCAGCACATGGGGTCGATTGTGCTGATACTACACTCTGCACTCTTTTGTGCAGATCCCAGCGCTGCAGATTTCGGACCGTAGTGAGCCTCCAGCTTCTTGCTTATCAGGCGACCCGAGGTAATCCTACAGGCGTCCGCAGGCCTTGGTGTCTCCCGCTATCTATTTTACCTGTTTCTTTTATGTAGTCCCAGAGATAGTACTTTGTTATTTCTTTCAGACCCTTATTTGTAGTACTCTTAGACAGTCTGTGAAGCTGTCACACCAAATCTTGGGTAGTTTCGTTAAGGAGATTTTATTAGCGGTATTTTAAAGTCTGAAGTTTTATTATTCCGCTCGTTAAGTTATGCTGTTATTTAATTGTTGGTTTTAAGTTGTAATGAATTTAAAATATTGAAACAAGGAAAATAATTCGGTTAACTGGCTTGCGTAGCTTTCACTAGTACGCGCCATCACGACTCCCGAGGGTGGGAAGTCCGGATCGTGACAGAAAAGTTCAAATCTTTATTGACTAAAGCTCCTATACTTACTCTACCAACTGAAGAAAAAGAGTATGTGATATATAGTGATGCTTCTCATCATGGTTTGCGTTATGTTTTGATGCAAGAAAGGAAAGTGGTTGCATATGCCTCTCGAAAATTGAAACCACATGAGTTGAATTATCCTACTCACGACCTTGAGCTTGCTGCCATAGTGTTTGCTTTGAAAATTTGGAGACATTACTTGTATGGAGAAAAGTGTCATATATTCACAGATCATAAGAGTTTGAAGTACTTGGGTATACAGAAAAAATTGAATTTGAGACAGCATTGATGCTTGAGCTTATCAAAGATTATGATTGCACAATTGACTATCATCCGGGTAAAGCCAATGTTGTTGCTGATGCTCTAAGTCGCAAATCCTTTGCCGGTTTATCTCTAAGTCCTTTTCCTTTGTTTCTTGAATTGAGAGCCATGAATGCTTGTTTTGCATTTAAAGCTGATGGTTCTATTGTTGCTAGTTTGCAAGACAAGCCAGTTCTACTTGAACAGATAAAAGAAGCACAAAAGTTAGATGAGAAGCTTGTGAAACTGATCAAAGAAGTTCAAAATGGAGAAAAACTTGATTTTAAATTAAGGTAGAATGGTGTCCTATCTTACCAAAATAGGTTATGTGTTCCTAAAGATGATAAATTGAAGAAAAAAATTCTAAATGAAGCACATATTTCACCATATGCAATGCATCCTGGAGGCACTAAAATGTACCAAACCATCAAAGAACACTACTGGTGGAATGGTATGAATAAAGACATTGCAAAGCTTATCTTTAAATGATTGATTTGTCAACAAATAAAGACCGAGCATTAAGTTCCGGCTGGTTTGCTACAACCCTTATCCATACCAGAGTGGAAATGGGAGAGAATAATGATGGGATTTGTTTCTGGGCTTCCACGCACTCAAAGAAATCATGATGCAATTTGGGTTATAGTTGATAGGGTAACTAAGAGTGCTTATTTCTTGGCAATCAGAGTGGACTACACACTTAAACGTTTAGCAGAATTGTACGTTAATGAGATTGTAAGGCTGCATGGGGTTCCTGTTTCTATTGTATCTGACCGAGACCTGAGGTTTACATCCAGATTCTGGACTAGCTTTCAAGAAGCTTTGGGCACTAGGTTGAACTTTAGTTCTTCTTTCCATCCTCAAACAGATGGCCAATCTGAGAGGGTAATACAAATCTTGGAGGATATGCTTCGAGCCTGCATTATTGAGTTTAAGGGTAGCTGGGACAAACACTTAGCCCTAATAGAATTTGCTTATACTAATAGCACCAATCAAGTATAGGAATGCCTCCTTAAGAAGCTTTATATGGGAGAAAATGTAGAACGCTTCTTTGTTGGAACGAGGTTGGTGAAAGGAAATTGGTGGGTCCTGAGATTGTGCAACAAACTAAAGATAAGGTAAGAATCATCAAGGATCGCTTAAAAATTGCTTCAGATAGACAAAAGTCTTATGCTAATCTTAAGAGGCGTGAGATTGAGTATCAAGCGGCAAATAAAGTATTCTTAAAGGTTTGTCCATGGAAGAAGTATATGAGAATTGGCCAAAAAGGTAAACTTAGTCCTCGATTTACTGGACCTTATGAAATGCTTGAGAGAGTTGGCCCAATTTCTTATAAACTAGCTCTTCTACCTGAATTAGACAAGATCTATAACGTCGTCCATGTTTCTATGCTTAGAAGATACCTCTCAGATCCATCTCATGTTCTTCCTATTAAATCTATTGAGGTCAATCCTGATTTAACCTATGAAGAAAAACCTCTCCAAATCTTAGCGTGTGAGTTTAAGGAGCTTAGAAATAAGAGAATCCCCTTAGTGAAAGTCCTTTGGAGAAATCATTCTAGCGAAGAAGCTACCTGGGAGCGATAAGAGGATATGCGAGTTCGATATCCACATTTGTTTCGGGACTAGTATAAGGTAAATTTCGGGACGAAATTTATTTAAGGGGGAGAGAGGTGTAACACCCTAAAGTTTTAACTAATATTTGCATTCTCGATTGAGAATCTTTATAATGAGAATAGATTTTACTTCTCACTTCCTAAACGTGAATTTGACAATATATGAAAATTGCTAACTTCGAGTTGTGTTAATATTGACAAAAAAGTTCCATGGTGTTTCTATGTGTAACACTTAATATCATTTTGATGAATTGTTATGAAATACATTAGATATTTAAGGTTTTGAGCTTCCACCCTTTTTGTATTTATCCAAAGAAGAAAAGTTTGGGCAGCCACCTTTTGTTCATCCTTAGCCAATGTGAGATATCCTTAAGGACCTCCTCTCATATTTCTTTCTTTCATGCCAAAGAAAACCCCTACCATCTCTCCTTCTTATCACATGAAACACTATATGATAACCATCATAAATTTCACTAAACCGACCAGCCAAACTAGTTCTTGATGAAGCTCAAGTTGCTCCTCTCTTTTGTGGTAAGTTACTAAATCCGTTTTTACACTAGATAGCTATTAGTGTTTTCTTCATATCTCCCTGTATAGAGCTATGTTTTAAGTGATCTAAGCTTTGCTGGAAAGATATTTTATAGCTCTATAAATCTTATTCAGGCACCAAAACCTATTTTTGCTTGTATTTACCTGAAAAGGGGATCATAAAGTACAAGGAAGGTACTGCCCAGATTTTCTATTTTACAAACTCTCCTTTCACTACTGTTAGTATGTTTAGCATAACTTTTTGTACGAAACTGATATTAGGGATATTCAAGAGTTCCTAAGTCTCTAGACATATGTCTATGACTTTAATGAAGACTATACAGTCTAGTTTGTCCGTTTTAATCTTCAAAATTGAGCCACAACACAAGACAGTGATACTGTCTAGAAATTCCATTTAAAAAATTTAGGGTGATTTTCACCAATATCATGTTTAGTTTGACATGTTAAATCATAGAAATTATATAGATATTTGATTATGTATTTAAGGTATATATACCCTTGTAAAATCTAAGTCGAAGTGTTTGAGGAAGTGGACGGATTTGGTTGGTCTATGGCGTAGACGATTCGAACGTCCTCAAGTTGTGGTTGAACTGTTTTGTGGTAAAATACCAAGGTTTGTGTATATACTTGAAGTTGTACTCTTTTTACTTGCTGGGATATTTTGAGATAACTTGAGCTTTTCTTTCCCTTATCTTCAATTAATATCGTTGTATTCGTGTTAATCATGTATTGCAAGATATTCGTTAACTCGCTCACTTGTACGGATAGCTTGATCATTTTACTTTCTTGATGGGACTCTGTCCTTGTGGCAGTAACTTTGTCACTCATCTTGGCATGCCTCTTGATCAGATCTTTTTCCATCTTGACTTTGGATTTGTAGTTCGTCTTAAATTATGGAACTTGTCCGTGTTAAGTACGAACTAGGAAGCCATTTTTAATATGGTTCTTCATTCTCTAGACTATCGGGTTTTGACCCTACTTGAGTTGGGGCTTCGGTCCATATTGATATCTTCTATTGTTTAGTGTGTTTGCATGACGTATATATTGGGGGGAAAATGGATATTTGGCAAACTCTCTTGGATTGATAGTATACGTTTTCTTGATACTTGAATCTTGAACATTTTTATTGATAGTTGGAAATACCTCAAGGTTTGATATTCGATATTTTTAATATATATTTGCTCACTTGCTTTAAATTATGTTTCATTTGAGCTACCTATGACTGAAAAGGGGAAATTGGAGAATTTAATAGCTCCAAACCCAAAGTTTATACGCCACTAAGCTTTATGCTTAGCGATAGTCGTTTTCTATCGAACGTAATGTCCTGGACGAGATTTGAAGACGGACTTATGAAGTAGTCTTTTTGGGAGCATTTATGGTGATCACATTCGCATATGCATCTAGATTTTGTATAGTTTTGGGACTTGTACATGATCTATATGTCACACTTATGTATGTTATTTTGGAGGCTTGTTGGATCTCAAGACGAAAATCTTGTAACATGTAATTTGGTGACTCGTTTTGCTGTTTTAGGGTGTGTTAATAGCTCAAGTATTGTAATGTGCCGAATTTACACTTTGTCTTTTAAAAATATACAAAGGAGAAGACTAGTTTTCCTATTATACTCGCTAGGTTGAAATTCATGTACAGTATCAACATGCAGTGATGTTGAACGAAAAGTATAATTTTGTTAGGAATTTGTTTTAAATGTGTTGATTATTCGAGAAGGGTTGTATCACTTTATCTTGATATTTTGACATTTATTTCATTTATGAAATTTTACGAAGTTTATTTTCAACAACAAAAATATTGCACCTTGAAACCTTTATTGCATGGGCTTATTTCTGCTGCTAAATTATTATGAATGTCTTTTTAGATTAATATCTTCTGAATGTTGCAAGTAGTAAGTTAGATTTGTTTCATAAGTAGCACCCTCCCAAAGGGGTTGCTACACGAAGTCTCTATGCAATTGACTCACAATAGTCGTCTAACAAGCGCACAAGTATTGCACAACAAAGGCAATGAATACTCAAGACTTCCACATGCCACATAATTATATTCCAAATGTCATACATAACAAAGCAAATAGTTGACTATGGCAATGAGACTTAGTATTATTGCAAGCTAGAAACACACAACCCCCAATTACTACAAGTAATACAATACACTAACCTATTCTAACTATAGGATACAACATATACAATTCATACAAAAGGTTGTGGGTCGGGTGCTAATGGCATGACAATCATGGGAAAAAAGCTTCGGGCGATGTCAACCCACCCCAAAACACCCCAGACTTAGCCCAAAATCGCATACAAAAACACTCGGCCACTCAGATTTCACCGGTGTACAAATTATTCATTCAAGCATTTTATCGAGCATGTGGTGGGTACCTAGTATGTTCAAGTTAATTCAACAATGGTGTAACATGTTTATCCTCCCAAATTTAAACAAAGTGGAGGAAATTATAGTTTATCAGTTCGTGTAATACAATCACAACCAATTTTTACTAACCAATTTTTGTATTTTGCACAACCCACTAGCCACCACACAACTCAAGTGAAAAAAAGGAACTAAGGGGAGTTATGGGATTGGGGGGTACAGATGGGAATTTTGGGCAATTGGGCGTGCAACACAACAAACCAAGAAAAAAAAACGAAAACAAAGCCAAGAGGAACATACTTGTGCATGAAAATTGGAGTAAGAGAGAAAAGTTAGGAGTTGAGAGAGATAGACACGAGTAGTGAGAAAGAGAAATGGAGGATGGGTGAAAAGAAAAAGAGGAGTAGGGTTATTTTATTTTAAATTGAATTGGGTAATGGGTATGGGTAATGTGTATCGGCATGGGTAATTAGTAGAGTAAAAATTGTATCCAAGTGGGGATCAAAGGGTCAATGGATTAATTAAAGAGTAAAAATAAAAATTAAAAAAAAAAAACAAATTACCTGGTACCCAGCCCAGCGCATCGCGCTAGCTTAGCATTGGCTGGGCAATTCCTGTCTGGTTCCAACGTGCCAGGCAGCGAGACGCGCTGGCCTGTGTGCTCGTTCGTTCAACTCTCTTTTTTAATGAGTCCCCCCTCTCCCCGAACATTTTATACATTTATTACACATTTCACGCCATATCTACCTACGATCTACGACTACAAAGAAAAATAAAAATAATACTCCACTCTAACTAAAAAAAACTAATCTACGAAAGCAAGA
Source organism: Nicotiana obtusifolia (assembly GCA_002018475.1). Taxonomy (NCBI): domain Eukaryota; kingdom Viridiplantae; phylum Streptophyta; class Magnoliopsida; order Solanales; family Solanaceae; genus Nicotiana; species Nicotiana obtusifolia. Next base: position 28,340 of record MCJB01041564.1, on the reverse strand, counting down.
AAAATTAGATTGCCTCCCAACAAGTGCCTGATTTTGAGTCACGACACGACACAGGGCCTTGCTCACTCATCAGCGAGTATCACTTTGGACTTCTGGCGAACAATGACACCTCCCTAATAATGCTTGACCCTTTGCCTGTTCACCAAAAATTTCCTTTCTCCATTTAAAGCGCGCATCTCGATTGCACCACATGGGTGACTTTCACCACCTCAAATGGACATGATTACGTCGATTTTGACTTCCCAAGAAATAGCTTGAGCCTAGAATTGAACAATAGTACCTTTTGGCATGATTCAAAGTGACGGGGCTTGATACGCCTCTCATGCTATCTTTTGATTTTCTCCTTATAAAGCTTAGCATTTTTATAAGCATGCAGCCTGAACTCATCTAACTCATTCAACTGTAAGAGCCTATTCTATCCCACAACTTTCAACTCCATATTCAACTTCTTGATCACCCAGTACGCCTTATGTTCAAGTTCAATCGAGAAGTGACATGCCTTCACACTCACTATTTTCTTTAGTATTTGCTTTATCTCTCTGTTGGACACTTCAGTTGTCCACTTGTTTGCAAATGATATGCAGTGGCGACTCTATGGCAGACCCCGTATTTAGCTAGAAGGTTATTCAACAACCGATTGCAGAAATGTGTTCCTTCATCACTAATCAAGAAAAGTAGAGCCCTAAACCTCGAGAATATGTTCTTCTTAACAAAGGTGGACACCACCTTAGCATCATTGGTCGGCAATGCGACGGTCTCCACCTATTTGGACACGTTGCCCACCCCTAGCAAGATGTACTTATTTTCTCTCAACAATGGGAATGGTTCCATGAAATCTATGGCCCACGTGTCAAAAATCTCTACCTCCAGAATATTATTCAAAGGCATCTCATTCCTTCTCGTGATTGTTCTTGTTCTATGACACTGGTTTTTGCACCCTATTTTCCACAAGTCAAAAAAATGTAGAACTTATAGTACTTTACAAGGCTATTTAAGGTTTAGAGTCGCCACCTAATATTTGCACTATATAATTTACACTAAATTATGGTCCGCAAAATCGTTGAGATTCTAGGTAAGGTTCAAGTTATCTCAAGGGGAAGGTGTTACACATCCCTCGAGATCCACAAAATGTGGTTCCAGTGGACTCAATCAAAATAAAAGAGGGAAGGTTCAAAAGAATGATTAATTTAGATATAGTAAAAATAGTTCGAATGAAGAGTGACTAAACATGGGTGTCAAAATAATAGATTATATACAAAGGGCATGAAATAAGTATGTGAAAATTATATTTTTTGATGACTTGGTAAAAGGTAAAGAAAAGAATATAGTAGCAAATATAGTATTTGTAAATTAATTAAATGAATTGTAGTTAAAGAATGCACTTGGAAGAATTTGATTCATATCCAAAGTAAACTAATTTGATTGATAGGCTAAATGTAAAAGAAAAGGAAAACTCACTTTAAAGTGATTGGCCAAAAGTGGGAAAGAATTATTTTGTATAGTTTTATATAGTAAATGAGTACAGTAAAATAATTGATTTGATGAATAAATAGTTAATTTAATGAATGAATATGATATAGGAGAATGCATCAAAATATCTATGACATAAGAAGATTATCATACCAATATAATAAGAAAATATTTGTATTAGGGGAAAATGGTCATTCAATGAGTAGCTAAAGACCATCTTTAGAGCCACGGTCTTGAAATACCACTTTTGGGCCAAGCCCAAATGACTATAAGGCCTAAGCCTCTCAAATGTAACGACCTCACAAAGAATTCTTTCTAGAGAGTAGCCAAGGTAATTGCCACATAGTGAGTGAATATTTGAAGCACGACTATTTCATTTATGGCAAAATATGTATAATAGAATGTACAAAGAAAATTAATAAACGAAAATCTTTTTGGAGTTCGATTGAAAGAATTAGATTTGAAAGAAAGTATAAGGAAAATCTTAATTTATAATTTGAAGCTTAGTGATTTAACTATACAAGATTAATCCTAATTGAATACGTATAACGAAAGGTAATGAATTATCTTTGAATAAAAATAGTCATCAATTAACCTGAAAGGAATAATCAAGTAAAATAGGAAAATTTATCACAAATAAGGGAGCAAAGGAAAGAAATTATTCACATAAATCTTACATGTGACAATAGAATGACCAAGGTTTTATCCTAAAGAGTTAGTTGAATAAATGGAGTCTAGGGAGGTTTGTCAAGGATATACAAGTAAAAAAGAGCTATTTTCAATGAAAGGATATGTGTAGAAATAAATAAATTATTCATATGATTAAAACTTCACGTTAGACTATTACTTTAAATAATATTGTCAGCTAAAGATATAATTCACTCAAGTGTATTAGAATAAGAAATGGCAAGAGCGGAGAGAAAATTTCATAATATTTAAATACACTAAGATTTATACTAAACACTATTAAATTATTCACAAGATCAATTTACTCGAGTTAAGCTAACTAGTTGGATTAATTAAGTGAACACGAATCAAGTTAGCCAAACCAATTGCAAGAACATGTCTAAGGCCTACGTATTTGATGTAAGTTATTGTTAATTGAAGTTAGACAGCTAAACTTATTTTTTATCTAAACATGATATTATAGGTGAGATCGATTGAGAAAATAAATATATAAAGGATAAGTAAAGTGATATTCTAACTAGAGTTTTACTAAACTTGTATTTGAGTACACCCGGAAACGAAAAGTACGAAGCGGGGAGTTTGACGGGGATTTGTCCTTTCGTCTTCGAGTGTTGTCTTCCGAAGGAAACTTCCTATGATAGTACCTCGCTAGATAAGAGAAATAAAATTATTATTAGAATAACATAAGGTAAAATAAATTAAACGATATATTTTTAAAATGGTTTATGGTTTAAAATGTTTTAAGAAATGATTTGAATACTTTTGGAAAAAGGTTTCTAAAAAATAGTTTTAAAAATATTAAGGAGGCTCATATCGATCTAGACATGAGAACGGGAACCGCCTTGGTTGCGACTACGGTGGCCGACCGTGACGTCTTCCAAAAGTTATAGGATCGCCGCATTTTCGTCTTTTCTTTTTTGATGTTTATCATCATTGCCTCTTTATTTCAGGCCCAGTCCGAAGGGTCAATCGGCAGGTTGTGGCCTCAAAAATTATTTTCATCGGTCGTAGTATCAATTTCAAATCAGTAATGTCCCAACAGTGATGTATACCCCTACAACACTAACTGTGTATTTCAAAACCAAAATCAGCAGAAACCGCAATGCCACAAACATCAATATACAATTATCAGCGCATCCAAGAGAAGCGTGGGATGAAATACAGTCATAAACGATGGCAAGTAATGAAATACAGTCATAAACAACGGCAAGTACACATTTAATTTTGGTCAAGAGGATACTATATTATAATACTAGTTTAAAATTATTCTTACATTAGGTTGTTGAGAAGTTAAGCCCATTGTACCGAACAGTGAGTAGTCCAATGCTACATTTACAATATAACAATCGTTACTGCTTCTTTCAAAAATAGTTCCTAGGGTCTCTGCCTATAGTGTTTCATTTACAAACACCGGAGGAACTACCAAAAAGTTGATTCCTTCACCTAGCTGTTTCCCTGCTTCTGTTGCCAACTTGTCCGCCACTCTAATTGCCTCTCTGAATGTGTGGTTTACTGGTGGATGCACCAGCGATGCTAGGAGAAACCTGCATTCACAAATCAAGGGATCATATATTAGATGACCTTTGTTTATGCATTGTATTATTTCAGTCGAGTCCGCGGTGGCCTCCAAGGGCACTAGATTGTTTGATGATGCCATTTTCAGGCCCTGCAAAAAAGTTGTTAGCTCATAATGGAGGGTATTTGTACACTTGACTTTCTCCATGTACCATGTTACTCAATCCTCATTATTTTTTCTAATTACTCATCTTATTCCCCCGTTTTTATCTTTTTTATTGTAGGCACCATCAGTGTTTAGCTTGTAACACCCCTATCTGGGGGTTGCCATTTACTAGTGATAACAATACTATGTTTGGGATCTTTTCCTCCTATTGTATGTGCAATAATCTGCAGCCTTGTTAATGGCCACTTTAAAAGGGACAGGATCCTTCCTATGATTAAAACTATTGGTCAACCAAATTTGCCAAAGGCAGAAAGGGATTAGGTGGCCCCACTTAAGAAAGTTACTGAAGGGTTGGTGTTTAACCTTGTTAAAGGTGTACACCCAGTTAGCTTGGTTGGTAACAATGTTTGGGATATTAAGGTTGGAGAGGCTTTGCTCAGCTAGCTTCTGCCAGCATTGGGAAGCATTGTCATATTTGAAGAGCAAGTGTTCTATAGTTTCTTCCTCCTTGTTACAGAAAAAGCACATGGGGTTTAGGTTCATACCTATTGAATGGAGGTATTAAGTTGTGGGGAGCCTAGCATGGGTTACTAGCCAAAGGAAAAAATTTAATCTTATTGCGTAGCTTTTGGCCTCATGCCTAGTTGAAGTCTTTAACAGGATTGTGGACCTGTTGATGGTTCAGCCTTCCAATGAGGGTACAAGCTGTTTTGGTTGAGAAGAGGCTACTATCAGTCAGGTTTCAAACCATCTTATCCAGATTGGCAGAGTTGGGATTAAAAAAGATAGACTTTATAGTAGACACAACATCCTCAAGAAGTTCAAAGGAGATATTAATGATGTCCCGGTAGCCTTAATCGTTCAACTAAAATATCCAACCAAAATAAAATCAGCTAGAAAGTAATCAAATCTAAACTTAGCAAGCAGTGAAGTAAGAGGAAAATCGAAGGAATCACATGAAAAACACGGATACTATAATGGCGGGTATTATTGGAGCAGGGGCGGATTTGAGGCAAAAAAACATTCTGCTAAACGAATATCTGGTGGTCCTAGTTCGACGCAGGCTGCCGGAAAAACATGGGGTCTGCCGTAATTTAATTTACTGGCCAGCACAACAACTAACAACACAGAGACGAGGTTCGACAACATCGGAACATAAGTAATCGACCTCAAAAATGGGAAATAAACACCCAAACGAACTAACATAAATAGTGCCTCGTCCGCAGGTGAAGCTTGCGGAAAAATGCACCAACAACTATGTCATAAACAAAGAAGAAACATCAACCATAAAAATAACGAAACAAAAACCTAAAATAGAACCAACAGAGCGGCTTGTTCTTCTAAGCAAATGGAGTTCGCCGGAAAATAGTTGGGTGCGGTCAGGTTTTCTTAAGTCATCAGGAGAAAGCGTTTAACCAAATCTGGCTTAAAACGAGTAAATAACGAGAAGAATTGAGTCGTTGGAGGTGATCAAGTCCAGTGGCGGCATGACGAAAAAGAGAGAGAGAGAGAGGAAGAAGAGAAAATAGGGCTACATGATTGGAGCCGGCCAGTCGCCAGCCATCACTTCCGGCGGTGACATAGCTGCGGCAGGAACATAGACTAAGAGATAAGGTTGTAGCTCTCAATTTTGAGAGGAACATGGAGAGTTATGGGGCGTTGAAGTGTTATATGAACTTAGGATTTTCCTCCGTAAAAATATCTGATAATATTAAAGTGTGTGTGTGTTGTGCAGTGTATAGTGGGTATGTGTAAAAGATATGCGGACATAATTTTAAGTAAAAAATAAATAGAAAATAGAAAAAAAATATGTGGTCAAAATGTGAAGAAAGTCATGTCATATCGGAGTCGCATCAAATCACATCAAGTGACTTGTCTCATCACGGTATCTAGTCACCTCGGATGTTGATAGGACATAAGATTTGACTGGATTCCATCCGTATTTTGAAATTAATTCTACTAGCTTCCATGTAATTACTGGACTATGCTACAAAGTAAAAGATGATTATTTAATTAGAAAATCTTGTAGTATTTATCTAAAATATCAACGACTACGACAATGATATAGTAATTATTATTTTATTTTTTGAAAAGACAATAAATTGATAGGATATTCTAATATTTTAAAAATAATACAATTATCAATCAAATTGCTTAAAATTTAGAAAAATCCACAAAAAGGGTAAAATTTAACTAATTTCAATCAAATGATAAAACTTTTCGAGCAGGGTTGCTCTTCGCGTTCGCAACCCCTTGCCCGCGTTCGCGAAGGTCTGGGACCTCTGGCCTTTACGTTCGCGTGAAGGGGCCCGCATTCACGCAAGGCAAAGGCTTGGGGGTTGAGCTTCATTTCATCTTCGCGTTCGTGAGATGAACCCCGCGTTCGTGAAGCTCGGGTGTGTCAAGCCTTCGCTTTCGCGTGTGGGTCCTCGCGTTCGCGATGCCTATTTTTGCGTGTGGGTCCTCGCGTTCGCGATGCCCATTTTCCTGGGGCCTGGGAACTTTGCTTTCGCGATCGCGAGGCCTCTTCCGCGACCTATTCTCTCAACTTAGGCTTATTCGATTTATTTCTCTCGACTTGTGGCAGATTTTCGAGCACTTTGAAGAGGGTTTTTCATCTAGCACCTTTGAAGTAAGTATTTTCTACACAATATGAGTTTAATACATACATTATGGATAGATTTTAACATAGAAATTAAGAAAATTTTAGGATTTTGTTGAAAAACTTAGGTTTTTGATAAAAATGGGATTAGACCACGAAAATGATTATGGAATTGAGTAGAAATTATATATTTGGGTTCGTGTTACGGGTAATATTTATCTTTATTTCCTGAATCCGAGCACGTGGGCCCAGGGTGATTTTAGAAATCTTCTAATTTGGGTTGGGTAATTACTCTAATAGCTAAATTATGAACTTTTGGGTACATATTGATTAATTTATATAATATTTGACTAATTTTGGATTGTTAGGCACCGACTTGAGGATTTTAGGGTGGTTTGTGGATCGAAAAGTGAACTTGGGAATGAGATAAGTCTCTTGCCTAACCTTATAAGAGGGAATTTACCCTATAGGTGTTTAAATTGCTATTTGCTACTAATTGTGGGTGCTACGTATGCATGAAATGGAGAGAGTCCATGCGTAGTATGATGCTTATGTTCGGGTAGTTTTAGGACTCTATCATGTTATACTTGTATTATTTGCACTCTACTTGTTAGGTTAAGCGCTTAAGTTATATGGATACTTGATTAAGGATTCGTAAAGACCTAACTTTATTTACTTTGAGTTTTGACGGGTTACTTGACCGTTAGTAAAAATTCTGCCTCCTTGTGTATTAGTCTTGTAGTAGCCGTTAAATATGAGTTCGTAGAGTATTCTCTCTTTTTGTGGAGTGGGCCGAACGCCTCGGCCGTATAATAGATGCATCTATGGTTTGCGCCGGTCGACCCTCAACAGTATACACATTATTCCGGATCGAATCGTACGACCTCGGCATAAATCGTGCACGATAATGGTCGGAGTCCTATTACACTTGATATTACTTCCATGACTTGAGAAATTATAATTTACTTGATGGCTCCTATTTGGTTGAAGTTAGTATGTGTTAGTTGGAGATCTTTCTTGATAAAGAATCACTTATTTTACTGTTCATTATTGCATTATTATTATTGATGTATTCCGTACCTATTTAGAATGTCTGTACTTTATTTATTGGCCCATAGTAAGTATTGATATTGATCCCTCGTCACTACTTCTTCGAGGTTGGACTAGATAGTTACTGGGTACATATTATTTATGTACCCATGCTACACTTTTGCACTAATCGTACAGGATCTGAGGCAGGTGCATATGGAGGCCATCCAGGCGCATACCCCTGTTACCCCGAGTCTTAGTGTTGAGCTGCTCTCTATGCCCGTACTGCAGCGCCTGCAGTCTCTTTTTTGTATTTATTTTCTATCTATCTTACTCCAGACAGTACTATAGGAGGTTTTGTATATTCTACTAGCTGCTCATATACTTGTGACACCGAGTTTTAGGAATATTCTAGTAGACATTTTATGGTTTTGAGTATTAAATTCACTACATTACTCTTTCATTATTTTATGCTTTACTTTACTATAATCTTCTATTAATCATTCTCTTAATAAATAAAAATCAACTACTTTAAAATTTAAAAGGAACAATTTCAGGACTAGTTCACCGTTGGCTTGCCTAGCGGCGATTTTGGGCGTCATCATAGTCTATAATGGAAATTGGGTTGTGACAGCTTAGTATCAGAGCTCTAGGTTCACATAGGTCTCACAAGTCACGAGCAGGCCTAATAGAGTCTTGCGGATCAGTGTGGAGACATCGGTACTTATCTTCGAGAGATAATAGGGTGTTAGGAAACTTCTCTTTCTTCATCTCTATCGTGCAGTTGATGTTGTGCTAAGTATCTTTCTCTTATTCTCTCACAGATGGTGAGAACGTGCGCGACAGATATACCCGACTGTGGAGGATCTTCTCCCCCAGTTACTAGAGGCCGAGGCAGAGGCCGAGAATGGGCTCCAGCTCCTGTCAGAGGACGAGGGCGTCCTAGAGTTGCTCTTATTGTGTCACCAGTGGATCTAGTGGAAGATATTGAGGAGCAGGGCAAGGTACCTATAGCTGAGCCAGCCCCAGCAGATTTCATGTCCGCACCAAGATTCCAGGAGGTCACGGGCCGTATGTTGCGGTTCATGGACTTTATGACGCAGGCTGGTTTATTTTCAACGGACCCAGTCACATCTCAGGCGGGAGGGGGAGCAAAAACCCCTACCGCTCAGGCTCCAGGGCATGCTGCTACCGTATATCAAACTCCGAGTGCACTACCCGTGAGTGGGGCTAGCCAGTTGCAGCGGCGATACTAAAGCCCAGACCAGCCGCGACCAGCTACCCGCAGAAGTTATTAGATAGATGGACCAAGCTACATCCTCCTGCCTTTGGCGATGAGCGACATGAGGATCCCAGGACTTTATTGATCGTTGCAGGGACAGACTGCATCATGAGAGTATTGGAGTCCTACAGGGTGGACTTTACCACCTTTCAACTGGAGGGCAGGGCCCGTAGATGGTGGTAGTCCTATCTTCTCAACAGATCCACAGGTTCTCCTCCCTTGACTTGGGGCCAATTCACACATCTCTTTCTGGAGAGATATATTCCACCCTCTCAAAGGGAAGAGTTACGGGGTCAGTTCATTACTCCAGTGAGGTCAGATTTCTGTGACCGATTATGAGGGAGATTCTCTAAGTTGTCTCGTCATACCCTTATGATACTCCTCACCAATGCAGAGAGAGTGCAGAGGTTTATTGCGGGCTTGCACTATGGTATCCATCTCACTATGGCCCTAGAGATTGAGATGGGGACTCCTTACGAGTAGGTTGCGGAGATAGCTCGGAGGATCGAGGGTATTCGTTAGTAGGGCTGAGAGCAAGCACGGAGGGACAAGCGGTATCAATATTCCAGAGGGTTCAGTGGTGCTCCGTCTGGGGGCAGAGGTCAGTTTGTAAAGGCCAATCTAGTAGGCCCACGTATCCAGCACCACAGCCTTCTTGGGGTTTCCCCAGTGCGGCCCTATTTTAGCGCCATTCCAGAGAGCTCCTACTTTCCACCGACTATTCAAGGTTCTTCCAGTGGGTGTTCAAGTCCCCAGAGTCAGACTCAGGTTCAGTCATCTTTCGCGCTGAGAGGTTGCTTTGAGTGCGGGTAGCTTGGTCATGTGAGGAGATCCTGCCCCTCGCTTCAGGGCAAGCCAGTACAACAGGGTCATCAGCCCATGATTACTACACCAGCCGTCCGGCTGCCCTGAGGCAGAGAGCAGGTGGGTAGGGGCTACCCTATAGGTGGAGGCTAGTCAGGTGGCGCACCAACTAGGTGCCTTTCCAACCAGACCAAATGTAGTAGCCTCAAATGTCGTGATCACAGGTATTATTTCGATCTGCGGTAGGATGCTTCGGTACTATTTGATCTAGGGTCAACATATTCATATGTTTCATCTCTGTTTGCTCATTTTTTGGGTGTTCCTCACGAGTCCTTGGGCACTCCTGTATATGTGTCCACGCTAGTGGGCAATTCTGTTGTTGTGGATTGGATTTACCGGTCCTGTATCATGACTTTCTATGGTTATGAGACCTGAGCAGATCTTCTGTTGCTCGACATGACCGACTTTAAGGTCATCCTAGGCATGGATTGGTTGTCTCTGTACCATGCCGTCCTTCATTTCCATGCCAAGACTGTTGCCTTGGCGATGCCAGAGTTGCCTAGATTGGAATGGAAAGGTTCATCTATCAATTCATCTAGCCGGGTTATCTCTTTCTTGAATGCTCGACATATGGTCCAGAAGGGTTGTTTGGCTTATCTGGCTTATGTTCGCGATACTGCTGTAGAACCTTCCGTGATTGATTCAGTGCCCGTGGTGTGGGAGTTCTCCGATGTGTTTCCTTCTGATCTGCCAGGCATGCCATCAGATCATGATATCGATTTCTATATTGATTTGGCTCCAAGTACCCAGCCTATCTCTATTCCACCATACCGCATGGCTCCAAAAGAGTTGAAAGAGTTGAAAGAACAACTTGAGGAGTTGCTAGCAAAGGGGTTTGTCAGACTGAGTGTGTCGCATTGGGTTGCACCTATGTTGTTCGTGAAAAAGAAGGAGGGGACTATACGGATGTGCATTTATTACCTCAAGTGAACAAAGTTACCATTAAGAACAAGTACATGTTGTCGTGTATTGATGATTTGTTTGACTAGTTGCAGGGTGCCAGGGTATTCTCTAAAATCGACTTGAGATCGGGGTATCATCAGCTGAAGATTCGTGCCTCGGATGTTCCGAAGACGGCTTTCCGGACTAAATATGGCTACTATGAGTTTCTAGGATGTCCTTCGGCTTGACCGACGCCCCGGCGACGTTTATGGATTTGATGAACCAGATGTTCAGGCCATATATTGAGTCGTTTTTCATTGACTTCATTGAAGAAATATTGATCTACTCGCGTAGCATGGAGGAGCACGAGCAGCATATGAGAGTTGTGCTTCAGACCTTGCGGGAATAGAAGCTATATACTAAATTCTCCAAGTACGAGTTTTGGTTAGATTCTGTGGCATTCTTGGGGCATGTTGTATCAGGCGAAGGTATTAAGGTAGATCCCAAGAAGACTAGATTGGAGTGGAGGGGTTCATCTATCAGTGTATCTAGTCGGGTTATCTTTTTCCTGAAGGCTCGGTACATGATCAAGAAGGGTTGTTTGGCTTATCTAACTTATGTTTAGGATACTACTGTAGAGACTCCTACGATTGATTCAGTGCCTATGGTGTGGGAGTTCACCGATGTGTTTCTTTCTGATATACCAGGCATGCCACCAGATCGTGATATCGATTTGAGTATTAATTTGGCACTAGGTACCCAACATATCTCTATTCCACTGTACCACATAGCTCTAAAAGAGTTGAAAGAGCAGCTTGAGGAGTCGCTAGCAAAGGGGATCGTCAGGCCGAGTGTGTCTCCTTGGGGCGCACTGTTGTTATTCGTGAAAAAGAAGGATGAGAGCATGTGGATGTGCATTGATTACTGCCAGTTAAATAAGGTTACCATTAAGAACAAGCACCCGTTGCCCTGTATTAATGATTTGTTTGACCAGTTGCAGGGTGCCAGGGTGTTTTCTAAGATCGACTTGAGATCTGGGTATCATCAGCTGAAGATTCGTGCTTCAGATGTTCCGAATACGGCTTTCCGAATAGATATGGCCACTATGAGTTTCTAATGATGTCTTTCGGCTTGACTAACACTCTGGCGGCGTTTACGGATTTGATGAACCGGGTGACCATATCTTGACTCCTTCATCATTGTCTTCATTGATGACATATTGATCTACTCGCGTAGTATGGAGGAGCACGAGCAGCATTTGAGAGTTGTGCTTCAGACCTTGCAGGAACAGAAACTATATGCTAAGTTCTCCAAGTGCGAGTTCTGGTTATATTCTGTGGTATTCTTGGGACATGTTGTATCAGGCAAGGGTATTAAGGTAGATCCCAGGAAGATCGAGATAGTCTAGAGTTGGCCTCGTCCTACCACAACGACCGAGATCAAGAGTTTCTTGGGGCTAGCAGGTTATTATCACCAATTTGTAGAGGGCTTCTCATCTATTGCAGCACCTTTGACTAGATTGACCAGAAGGGTGCTCAGTTTCGATGGTCTGATGATTGCGAAGCAAGCTTTCAAAAGCTCAAGACCGCATTGACTACAACACAGGTGTTAGTGTTGCCTTTCGGTTCAGGGATGTATATTGTGTATGCGACGCTTCACGCCTTGGACTGGGTTGTGTATTGAGGCAAGAAGGGGCGAGTTATTGCATATGTTTCATGTCAGCTGAAGCCCCATGAGAAGAATTACCACGTACATGATTTAGAGTTGGCGCGATAGTTCATGCTCTCAAGATCTGGAGGCATTATCTTTATGGGGTGTCCTGCGAGGTTTACACCGATCATCATAGCTTGCAGCATTTTTTCAAGCTGAGGGATCTCACTTTGAGGCAGCACAAGTGGCTTGGGTTATTAAAGAACTATGATATTACCATCCTTTATCATCCGGGCAAGGTAAATGTGGATGCGGATGCCTTGAGCAGAAAGGCCGAGAGTATGAGCAGTTTGGCCTTCATTTCAGCAAAGGAGAGGCCATTGGCTTTGGATATTCAGTCTTTGGCTAATAGACTTGTGAGGTTGGATATTCAGAGCCCAGTCGAGTTCTTGCATGCGTCGCCACTCAGTCTTCATTATTTGAGCGGATCAAGGCTCGTCAGTACGACGATTTGCACTTGCTAGTTCTTAAGGAGACGGTACTATAGGGTGGTGCCAAGGAGGTTGCTATCGGAGAGGATGGTGTGGTGCGACTCCAGGGTCGTCTGTGTGTTCCTAATATTCATGGATTGAGGGAGAAGATTCTAGATGAGGCACACAGTTCTTAGTATTCTATTCATCCAGGTGATACAAAGATGTATCGCGACCTGAGGCAGCATTATTGGTGGCGGCGGATGAAGAATGACATAGTTGAGTATGTAACGAGATTCCTAAAGTGCCAGTAGGTTAAGTATGAACACTAGAGGCCAGGTGTCCTGCTTCAGCAGATGGTTATACCTAAGTGGAAATAGAAGCACATCACTATGGACTTCGTAGTTAGGTTGCCTCGAACGTTGAGGAAGTTTGAGCCCTTTGGGTCATTGTCGAAAGGCTGACCAAGTCGGTACACTTTATTTTAGTGATAACTACGTACTCGTCATAGACGATGGCTCGGATGTACATTTAGGAGATCGTCTGGTTGCATGGTGTGCATGTTTCCATCATTTTAGATAGAGGCCCTCAGTTTACTTCGCACTTCTGGAGAGCAGTATGGAGCGAGTTGGGTACCCGGGTAGAGCTCAGCACAGCCTTTCATCCGCAAACCGATGGACAGTCAGAGCGAACGGTTCAGATCCTGGAGGATATGCTTGGAGCATGTGTGATGACTTCTAAGGGTAGTGGGATCGATTCTTGCCTTTGGCCGAGTTTGCTTATAACAACAGTTATATGTCCAACATTGAGATGGCTCCATTTGAGGATTTGTATGGTCGGCGATGTCGTTCGCCCATCGGATGGTTTGAGCCTGGCGAGGCTAGGTTATATGGCATTGATTTAGTGAAAGATGCCCTGGAGAAGGTGAATTTGATTCAGGAGCGACTTCGCACAGCACAATCCAGACAGAAGAGTTACACGGATCAAAAGGAGCGTGATCCATCATTTATGGTGGGCGAGAAGGTTCTCTTGAAAGTCTAGCTGATGAAGGGAATTATGAGGTTCGGGAAGAAGGGCAAGTTGAGCCCAAGGTTTATTGGTCCATTTGAGGTGTTGAGGTGAGTTGGGAGGTTTACTTATGAGCTTTCTTTGCCTCCTAGTCTATCGGGAGTTCGTCCGATTTTCCACGTGTCTATGCTCCAGAAGTATCATGCCGATAGGTCGCATGTGTTAGACTACAACACGGTCTAGCTAGATGAGATCCTGGGATATGAGGAGGAGCTAGTTTCCATTGTTGACAGGAAGATTCACCAGTTGAGGTCTAAGAAGATTTCTACGGTAAAGGTCCAGTGGAGGAGTCAACTAGTCGAGGAGGCGACTTGTAGACCGATGAGGACATACAGAGCAGATATCCACACCTATTCAGCACTCCAGGTATGATTCTAGACCCGTTCGAGGACGAAACGTTTGTTTAAGAGGTGGAGAATGTAATAACCTGACTGGTCATTTTTTCTTTCTAGGTCTCCGTTCCCCTAATTAAGACTCCCCGTATGTGCTTTTACTATTTTTTGACTTGCGGGGATGGTTGACTTGGGTTAGGAAAGGTTCGGGTTGAAATCGGAACACTCGGTTCCTTAAAAGTGGCCTAAGATGGCCAAGTTTGACTTAAGTCAACATTTTGAGTAAACGACCTCGGAACCAGGATTTGATGATTCCATTAGGTTCGTATGATGATTTTGGACTTGGGCGTATGTTCTGATCGGGTTTCAGATGACCCAGGAGTGTTTCGGTGCTTAATGTTGAAAGTTGGCATATTGAAGGTTTTCTAGTTCTTTAAATTTGGTTTGGAGTAGCTTTGGTATTATCAAGGTCCGTTTGTTATTCTAAGCCTCGAAATAGTTCCTTACGGTGATTTATGACTTGTAAGCAAAATTTTGTCTCATTCCAAGTAGTCTAAGTATGACTCGGTGCGTTCGGAGTAAGTTGAAAAGCTTGAAGTTCATAATTTGATTCAATTGGATTTTGGGTGCAATTCTTAGTTTTGGTGTTGTTTTATGTGTTTCGAGAGTTTGAATAGGTCCGTATTATGTTTATGGACTTGTTGGTGCATTTGGACGAGGTCCCGGATGGCTCGGGTGAGTTTCGGACGTCCAAAGCTAAGTCAAAAAATCTGGTGTTGCTAGTTCTGGTTTTCTTCTTCGCAATCGCGAGGGTTGTGTTGTGTTCGCGGAGAAGGAAAATGTAGAGGACCGTGGTTGCTCTTCACATTCGCGTTCGCGACCCCTTGCCCGCATTCGTGAAGATCTGGGACCTGTGGCCTTCGCGTTCGCGTAAAGGGTCCCACGTTCGCGAAAGGAAAAGGGCCTGGGGGTGCTTCATTTCCTCTTTGCATTGACGAGGTGGACCTCGCGTTCGCGAAGCTCAGGCATGTCAAGCCTTTGCGTTCGCATGTGGGTCCTCGTGATCGCGATGCCCATTTTCCTAAGGCCTGGGCAGTTTGCCTTCGCGATTGCGAAGAAGAAATGTCTGGCAGTGTTATTTTAAAAATTGGAACTTAGGCTTATTTGGTTCATTTCTCTCAACTTGTGGCCGAATTTAGAGCACTTTGAAGAGAGTTTTTCATCTAGCACCTTGAAGTAAGTATTTTCTACACAATATGAGTATAATACATACATTATGGATAGATTTTAACATAGAAATTGTGGAAATTTTAGGATTTTGTTGAAAAACTTAGGTTTTTGATAAAAATGGGATTAGACCACGAAAATAATTGTGGAATTGAGTAGAAATTATATATTTGGGCTCGTGAGGTTATGGGTAATATTTATCATCAAAAAATTTCGGAATCCGGACACGTGGGCCCGAGGGTGAATTTTAGGAATCTTCTACTTTGGGTAGGATAATTACTCTAATAGCTAAATTATGAACTTTTGAGTACATATTGATTAATTTATACAATATTTGGCTAGCTTCGGATTGTTCGGCACCGACATGAGTTTTTTAGGGTGGTTTGTGGACCAGAAAGTGAACTTGGGAACGAGGTAAGTCTCTTGCCTAATCTTGTAAGAGGGAATTTACCCCATAGGTATTTAAATTGCTATTCGCTACTAATTGTGGATGCTATGTGATCCACGTCCAATCGACACTAAATAGTAAGTGGAAACGGTTGTTGGAAGAATAGTACCCAAGAAGAGTCGGGGTCACAGGGAGTTACTAGGGGTGTTAGGAGTATACACTTGACGAAAGAGAAAGGAATAGCTAAATTGCACTTCCACAAAAGGTTTTGAGTTCTAATTCTAAATTTATTCTAGCAATTATAAGCTAAGGAAAAAAACTAGAAGCGAATGATTGTTTTTGGTGTTTTTCCAAATAATTAGCAAGCCTAGGGATGTGACCTTAACATTGGTGTTCGCCTAATGGATAAAATACGTTAATACTTGTTTTGTTGATTGGGGTGTATTATAGCTCTCAACTTTATATTACCCACTCAATACCTCTCGATCAAAGAGTGATTTTGCCCAATTTGGCTTTCTGAAGTCCGAATGGGCATCAAACAAAATAATTGATATGAGATCAAGTCGGATTCTCACTATCTTTATTTTCAACCCATTAATTAGGCTAATCCAACCCTCAATTAGCCCAATTCCTAATTAGCCAAGTTATCCTAGACTAGGTCCCTCTTTCACAAGTAGAGACTAAGTCAAAAAGGCATGAATCAATGTTTGTAACCATTAATTCTAAAATTGAAGCATAAACTAAGCTAAATAATCAGCACTCAATCATAAACAAGCATTAAATTAAGTACTCATAAGGTTTACACACTAGGGTTGGGTCACAACCCTTGTAAAAATATAGCTACTCATAGTGGGATTGAAGAAAATAATGAAAAAATGCTACTTAAACTCATAATCTAAGATAAAAATGATAAAGTATAATGTTAAAACACTAAATGGTCACAAACTCCCAAAAATGGCAAAATGTAATGACTACAGCAGCTTAAACTTTGAAACCTGACCTAAAAATGTGAAACTCGTCTATTTATAGTGGCCCAAAATTTACTCACAAAAATTCCCCTTGAGAGGTTCAGTGACCGCACAATTCCATGTGCGGTCGGCAGATTTCTTCAGTTGCAAGATCTTGGATTCTACAGCTGCACAATTCTGGATTGCGGCTGCAAGGCATCTTCTACGGCCGCACAATTCTTGTGCGGTCCGCACTTCAGCAAGGCTTCAAGACTTGGTCTTTTGCACACTCTCTGAACTTTGAACTATTTGTTAGTGCAAGACTCTGTCTGCGGCCGCATAATTCATGTGTGGTCCTCACATTGGCCAAATTCTTGCTGGGTTCTTTCACTTGATCTGCGACTGCAGATGGAATTCTGCAATCCGCACTTTCTTATGCGACCGCAGAAATCCTTATGCAGACCGCACTTCTTTAGTTTAGCGCCTTTTTTTGCCTTGTGATTCAGAACACTCCTTTTTGAGTCAGAATTCATCATGGGAGATCAAACTTCCAACATTCCTGCAATTTGCACGCTTTCATTAGTTTCGGGAACATAAATCAATACTTTCGAACTAAAACAAAAGTAAAAAGGTGCTAATAAGTAGTCAAAATCCCCATTTATGAACTCCCCCAAACTTAAGTCTTTGCTTGTCCTCAAGCAAATAAATTAGTTCCCATCTCCTAGAGTTAAGGGTCATTTCAGTGAGTCAAAGCCATTCACACTTCAGTTAGGATCAAAAATTACCCACGCTACTCATGCATTATCAAAAAGGTGACAAGTAAAATATTCATGCATATATAGTTTCAATGTGACATTTGAGCATCAAGAATTGACTTTACTCATCAAGGACTCTTGTTCTATTATGTGGGTCATGGAAGAATCCAAACTCTTCCTCCTCTACTTTCCATTTGCCAAGCTCACTTAACAAATTAGCACCTAATCTTAGGATTCATGAAAGGTTCACTCGTCTCTCACAAGAGAATGTCATGAGTACGGCTTCAAGTACCATAGGCTTGCCCCTCATGTAGATCGCCACTAATGTAAGCTCACTCGGGTTGTAATGAAGGATTTTGGATTAGGGTAGAATACCATATGGGTAAGTGGTTACACCTTTCCTTAAGCACTCCACACTTTCATTTCACGGCTCACAATTGCCAATTCTTAGAGGCATTTTATTTTTTCATTGCAGACTAGAGAGATTTAATATCACTCTTTCTTGTTCATTTCATTCTTTTTCTCTCTTTTTGATTGCTCATACTAGGGATCATTATCTCTTTTTGAATCCATCAACCCTTCCAATTACTCACGTTTTGCATTTTTCCTTTTTTCTTTTTCTTTTTCTTGCCTTCTCTTTCATAGAGATCATTTCTTTTCTATTTTTGTGCCTTGATACCTTTTTCAAATTCCTCGTCTCTCCTCCAAACTTATGTTTTAAGCCACTTGTTTCACAGGAGTGTTAAGGAAAGTCCGGGTGCCAAGAGAGGGTCATGATAAAACGGGTAAAGGCTTCTAACATGGTTATCAAATGAGAAGGCTAGAGGCTCAAAGGGGTCGACTAGAGATAACGACATTGGTTGGAAATAGAAAGCTCAAACGAGCCAAGGAAAGCCTGCAATCACTTCTCAAACCAAGAAAAACTTAGGATTTCGCCTTGAAACACTTTCAGGGCAAGTTCTAGACCCTTTGCACGGATACTTGGACTAGCAACAATTCATCTCACCCCTCACGCAACTAGATTGTAAAAGAGGATAGAGTCGATGGTGTACAACGACCACATTCAAGTTTAAAGATCACTATGGTCCAATTAAACCACTCGATGATTTCCGAAGTCAACTCAAGAGTCACAAAGTCACTAACTAGAGCTATTTCTTTCAAAACTTTGTCTCTAACCGTAAGCACGTAGTTAATTGTTGGTACCAACTGAAGCATGGTTGACTCTTCGAGCATGACTTGATTAGGTTTTTTTATTCATTACTACTACTATTATTACCTAAACACAAAAACGGACTCATTCCCTTAAGAAGGTTGTCACGCCATCCATCATTGGGGCGAGTCACCCGGTTCACACAACAACTATCTTTGGAAAGAACAGTGACATTAAGAAAATCAAAGGCTTATTATCTACTAAAGCATAAAAAGAAGCTACTTAACAAAACAAGAGCTAATATAGAGAAAAAAATAAAGAAGCTAATAAGCAAAAACTATTAAAAAGAGATAAATACACATAAGAGAAAAGAGAGAAGCTAGATAAATACAAATAAGAAGAGAAAGAGGTATCATCAACTAATTACAAAACAAATGTATCAAAGTGTACCAATGTGTCAAATATACTCTATCCCCTCCCCCCCCCC
>MCJB01041553.1:104020-132601 GCA_002018475.1 Nicotiana obtusifolia | reverse complement strand
AGTTTATTTATTGATTATACATAATAATACATATATAATACATAAACTCTCTCTCTCTCTCTCTCTCTCTCTCTCTCTCTATATATATATATATATATATATATATATATATATATATTATACCTCCACCGTCTATTTTTAGTTTAAGCAGTTAGGTGAACGGCTGAGTTAATTCTTCTTTGCGATAAGTGCCTTAATATGGACAAATGGCATATTGATGGAGTGCACCTTTGTTTCAAGATACTAAACTTATAATTCCGGTTGCGGTGTGTACTCTGAATAAAAAAAATTCAAGAAATCGTATATATATTATATTAAAATATTATGTTTGATTTATAGAATAAAAGTATATGTTCCTGAAAATGATAATTGTTGATCATGTTTGCCTCACTCAATAAGAGAAACAATTATCCCATAAAGTTTTTCAATTATCTGTCAATATATTTAATTGAAACTTTGCTCTAGTTTTATAATTTCATCACTCCAAATTCAAAAATTATCATTATTTCTTTTCAGTTTCAGCACACATAAGATTTAAAAGATTTATGATTTTCGTTTTAGAGTTCTAATTTAAGAACTCCACCATAAGACGATAGGTTATTGAATGCATTAACCCACCTAAATACTGACCAGGCCATTTTGATCGCTTTTTGGTCGCTTTTTTACAATTTGTGACCAGCTTTGATCGCTTTTTTTGGTCGCTTTTTGCCTGTTTTCTAGTAGTGTGAGGTCAAATTGACCTTAGACTGTATAGACGCCACTAATGTACGATTCATAATCCTTGTGGTATAGGAACTGATGCGTAAGTCAAATTGGCATTAATGAAAGAGGAAGAAAAATATAAAGGTTAGGCATAGATGGAGTCTTATAGCCTGTTTCATCAAACTTATTTTTGGCCAAAAGTATTTTTTTTTTCAGTTGTGATAAATGAATTTTGGGTATAACTCAATCACAAAAGCTAATTTATGAGGTGAGAATTATCCAAGACTATATAGGGAGAGACCAAGGACCTCAAATCCCTCCGATGTGGGATAACTCAACACCCCCCTCTCCTCACGCCCAAGCATGCAAATTGGAGCGTGAAAAATATAAATGGGGGCCCAACATCAGTAACAATAAATGGGATGAGCCTGGTTCTGATACAATGAAAAATGGACCTTGGGCCTAACTCAACCCCAAAAATCTAGCTTATGAGGTGAGGATTGCCCAAGACCATATAAGTAGACCAAGGATCTCAAATCTCTCCAATGTGAGACAACTCAACAAGTTGTTTAGCTACGCTTTTATAAGAAAAAAATAATTTTGAGTAGAAGCAGAAGTAGTTCTTGATAAGCAGAAAAATATAGCTTCTTTCCAAAAAATTTTTTTTGAAAAGTACTTTTGGAAAAAATACACTTAAAAGTATTTTTTTAAAAATTGGCTAAACATTAATTTTCGCTCAAAAGTATTTTTAAAATTAATTAGTCAAATATTTATATTTTTCATCAAATACTTTTTTTAAAAATACTTTCAAAAAATTTATTTTTCAAAATAAACTAGTTTTAGAAATTTGACTAAGCAGTCTATTAACGTTCACACAGAAATTAAACCTTTTAGAAAATAAAACTAGGCGGACAAGACAAAGCACAAAAGGTAAAAGACGCAAGCAAGATAAATAGGGACCAACCTATATTTGGAAACTGTCACTTAAAGGAAGGGAGGAGAATGGGGCTCTATTGTCATAGGTTAATACTACCACTGACTAGAGTCGGCAAATGAGAGCGGCGCAAAGTTGAACCTTAATCAATACTCAAAATGGATAATCATGATCTAACCCGTTTAAAATTTGTTTGGCCAAAGCAAGTTGATCAAAATGAGGTCAAATAATGAATATAATTCAAAATTCCATTATTCCCTCTTTTTTTACGGCCTAGTTTTTTTTAGGCAAAAGCGTTTTTTTTTGTTAAAAGTGTTTTTCTCTAAAACTAAGATGTTTGGCCAAAATTTTGGAAGGAAATTTTTTTTTTTTGAAGAGAAGCAGAAGTAGTTTTGGAGAAGCAGAAAAAAAGTAGCAAGCACTTTTTTGATAAACATTTTAGAGAAAATACACTTAGAAGCAGTTTTTTTAAAGTTTGGCCAAACACTAATTATTGCTCAGAAGTGTTTTTCAAATTAATTAGCCAAACACAAACTGTTTCTCACTAAACGTACTTTTGAAATAAAGTATTTTTAAAAAAAATCACTTCTAAAAATAAACTGATTTTTACAGCTTGGCCAAACGGACTATAAACCTAAACTACATAAGCTATCAGTAGCCAACATAATTAAACATTTACCAATTAGCAGCCAACATTAAATATTTACCAAACAAATACACTTACCAAAGTTTTTTTTTTTTTTTTTTTATGTCAAAGACTTTTAAATGTTTACCAAACAAATGCAATTACCAAAATCAGAAAACTTTTCTGCAAAAAAAAAAAACGAAAAAAAAAGAAGAATAAGAAGATGAAGAAGAAGAAGAAGAAACGGACATCTCCAATCACCTATGGGCCCATAATTAAGTTCCTTTGCGATAGGGATCTTTACACAAATAACTATTTATATTTATTATTTTTTTTTTTAGTCATATACATAGTTTATTTATTGATTATACATAATAATACATATATAACACATAAACTATATATATATATATATATATATATATATATATATATATATTATACCTCCACCGTCTATTTTTAGTTTAAGCAGTTAGGTGAACGGCTGAGTTAATTCTTCTTTGCGATAAGTGCCTTAATATGGACAAGTGGCATATTGATGGAGTGCACCTTTGTTTCAAGATACTAAACTTATAATTCCGGTTGCGGTGTGTACTCTGAATAAAAAAAATTCAAGAAATCGTATATATATTATATTAAAATATTATGTTTGATTTATAAAATAAAAGTATATGCTCCTGAAAATGATAATTGTTGATCGTGTTTGCCTCACTCAATAAGAGAAACAATTATCCCATAAAGTTTTTCAATTATCTGTCAATATATTTAATTGAAACTTTGCTCTAGTTTTATAATTTCATCACTCCAAATTCAAAAATTATCATTATTTCTTTTCAGTTTCAGCACACATAAGATTTAAAAGATTTATGATTTTCGTTTTAAAGTTCTAATTTAAGAACTCCACCAAAAGACGAATTAGGTTATTGAATGCATTAACCCACCGAGAAACCAAACCTTAGAGTCTACATTATTTTTTTATTGTTAAAACAATTCTCGAATAAATCATGAATTTTTTAAAATATTGTTAAAGATCTCATCGAAATATATCTTGCTTGTGTTTCATAGGTCGTCTTAACCCTATAATATGTCTAAACTAGTCCAAGTCTTTTAAAAATCTTGAACTTCTTCTCCTCCTTTCTTTCTAATGAACTTACGTAGATAGATAGCCATTCGATATCAATATCTCCTGCAATAATAACTAGGGGTTATCCTCAACCGTTCAACAAATAAAAAATGTATCCATTCAAACTGGTCTTACTCCTATATTGACACCAAAGAAAAACAAATCATAGGGCCTTCCTCCCTATTCATTTCTTTTTTATAATCATAAAAGGATGAAAATGCTTAGGCAGCTTTCTTTATGGCTCATCTATGAATAACAAAGCAAAATAATGCAGATTGATGTTCCTTTTTTTTAGTGCTCTTTAATAAGGATATTAAATAGTAGTTTCCTAATTATTCTCTCTTCTTGCTTTTCTTCCTTTTGAACCCACGCAATTTTGGCTTTACTTTAATGCTGATATTAAATAATAAGTTTATATATTATTTTTTCCTTTTAAGCCAACCGGAATCAATGTTTGTTAGGGATATATTAATTGAAGAAGTTTCCCACTTGTCCTCTTCTTCTATTTCCTTTTTGTCATATGACTATTTTGAGTTTTGTAAAAATAAACTTTATTTATATTTACAATTTTGTGCAACTTAAAATGTATCTATGAATAATAAGAAAGGCGAACGACATTTTGATAAGTGATTTCGTACTTTTAATATAAGATAGATAAATATAAATTTAAACAGAATAATGTACCAATATTCTAATAGAGGGATTAAGCTGTTGGCCCCTAATCACTACCATTTTTTGGAGCTTTATAAATAGACTCATGTCTCTGTGTGCTAGTAACTAGAACATAATTTCTTAATTCACTTATCTTAGTTTCTACTACTGTTAAGTGTTACCAAACCCTAAGCATATATTACTACGTCTTTGTCTCCTCGAAACGCACATTCGCAAGAGCTGGAGAAGTAACTATTGTGCCAGAGGTTACCCGTAAAGAATCACAACCCTAAAACGTGAAATTTAATTCTACATAAACACGGTAACCATAGAACAAAACATACGAAAAAACATAAAAATAACTAAGCTTGGCGGATGAAGAAAGATGAAATATGATGAACTCCAACCTCCATGGCAGCTCTTTGCTCTCCAAAATTGAATACTCCTCTGAAAACGAGTGTAAGGATTATTTATATAGATGTAGGTGTTTACCCTAAAAATGGATAACAATTAAAGTTGTAAATGGTTTTCAGGATACACGGGTTAATTCAATATAAATAATAAATTACGTTAGAATAAACAAATAAAGGATGTAATAAATTGTTAAACCAATCAAGAGGAGTAATCCTGGACTCAGTGACAGCTTGATGAAATGCCTGCATTAGATTCCGGGCTCACGTTTGTGATGGATTGATGAACAAAAGTAAGTACATTGAATAACAGAGAAAATAAGAGTATATTGCCTTGATATGCCTGTTACAGTGTCCCTAATGAGTAATTTGATTCCCCTTTATATAGTAGAAGAGTTTTATCCTAAGTACAATTTCATGAAAGGTAAAAATCTTTTGTTTAACTAGTCACCGATTTTCTGTAGATACGTGCCGAGATTCACGCCGTGATATCCGGCTGGTCATGGATATCACGGCCTTCTGTTGGTCGTGCTCGATTATCTGGTGATACTCTCCGAGACCTTTGGGATTCGAACCGAACCTGGGGGTCATGGTCCCGATACTCCCGAGGGCAGGCGCTTTGCTCGGTCCTCGGCTCAAGGGGCTCTTTTCCTTGATTCCGATTCCTTACCGTCATGTTCTTCAAGATTTCTCAGTAAATTGCAAGCTTTATTACTTATTTTCTACCCAAACCAACACACTTGATTTTCTCAGCAAAGCTTTTACCTTTCATCTTCCAATCTTTTCTTCATATTTTTCAGACTTTTTCTAGATAACAATGGCGAAAACTTCCAAAGTTGTTCCCCAAAAGGCTGCTTCTTCTTCTTCGCAGCCGACCGCCGAAGTCGAGGAGACCACTCCCGATGTGGTCGTCCTCGAGAGATCCGCTCCAGGCGCAGCTACTGATGAACCGGCTGCCGAGCCTCCCTTGAAAATGTTTGTCCCTGGGGGATGTTCAGTTTCGGATGACTTTAAGGTTGAAAAGCCCTCGTCGGTGCAAGGTCAATGTGAGGCAGTATCTAGGTATATTTGCTCCATCACCAAAGAAGTCCTTCCTGTAGTTTGAAAGGACTGCGGCTAGGCGGATAAGGACATAGTGATCCCCGAGCCCGAGGAAGCCATTACTACCCATGTGAAGAGGTATTTGAGTATTTATACTTATTCTTTCATATTGGGCTCGGTGGATCCGATCTTCTAGACTTCTATAAGAGGTATGAAATATGCATCGGTTAGATCCACTCGTCGCTGTGGAGGATCGTAATCCTCCTTTACTTCGTGAACAAAATCGACTCATGTCGGTTCACCATTGATCATCTACTACGCATGTACAGTCCCCGAATCTTCCAAGGAGACTGATAAAGGTCATACGCCGGGCTAGCAAAGCCCCATTCTCAAGCATCAATGAGGATCGGGACCGAGGCTGGCAGGGACGCTTCGTCCGGTTGAGGACCTCAGACTTGATCCCTGCCGAATTTAGGCCATTCCCCGAGTGGAATGTATCACGTAAGTACAACTTCCCTTTAAATGTCAATTTTACAGTCATCTCCTTTTTCCTTACCAGTATTTTCGGTGGTGCAGTTGTTGCTCGAGTCCCAAACGCCATTCCTCGACTCGAGGAGTAGATCAAGGGTATTTCGCAGATGCCTTATTCGGGGCGCTCATGGCGCGAGCTCTCGAAGGGCCGTCGGGAGGCCCGTTCTCACGTTAAGATCTCGTTCCCGGATAAGTAACATTAGGCTCCTTTTTAGCATCACATTCTCATTTCCTTTCTTTTCTTTTCGCAGGCTTGCCTAAGACCATTGAGCTTAAGCCTCCAGTAGGGGACGAGGACTTGTCCGTTGGTCCCTCCGCTTCGGGGCAGCTTGGGGCCATAGCAGGAAAGAAGATTAAAAGAAAGGCTCTGGGTTCCCCGAGCTTAAAGAAGAAGAAGCCAAGGAGGAGGTTGACCCGCAAGCCAAAGGAGAGTTCTGGCTCTCGAGCACCCGACTCGGACTCACTTTTTCGGCTCAAGGATGAGCGCGAGGAGGATGATACTCTTGTCGCCCGTAAATCGATATCCCCCGAAGAGTAGGTGCCTGTTGAACATGAGATTCATGAGGCCGATCTCCCTTAGATTAGGGAGGTCGATGAGGAGACCGGGGTTGAGACTTCCCGGGATGCCGGCCATGCCCTGAAAGAGGAATCCGGTGTAATAGATATTTCAGGGTCTCCTTCTTAACCCGAGTCTATGCTCGAAGAGGCTCGAACAATGAAGGAGCGATCCAACGAAGGGGCTCATGGAGCGGATGATCCCGTTCGTTCTTTTTTCGAGGGTGTAGACTCGGTCGCTTTAGAAGACATCCTGGGATTAGGCGCCCTAGAGGTGCAGAGGAAGCAGCCATCTTCAGAAACCGGCAGGCTAAATTCGATCCCAAGTTGATCAACCAGTTTCTCGCCCAGAGTACGGATCCTGGCCGAAAGCGGTCAATAATCATCACCGTCCTGAAGGATGCCCGGGTTCTTTCCGCCCCTGTTCGAGTAGCGAACTACCTTCGGTGCCTGGTAACCAAAGAAGACCAGGTGAAAATAAATGAGGTGGATGCACCGTGCTTGATCAACGAAGCGTAGCAGGCGCTGAACCGGGTAAGGAGTCATTACGCGTCTCGTGACTTAGTTTTTTATGTCTCTCATGTCTTCTCTCTTTTACCTTTTGGCAGGCTTCAGTACTTCATCATGAAACTCTCAGGTACTGGGCTGAGGCTAACCAGCTTGAGGTTGAGGTCGGGGAGCTCGCCGAGAAGAGGGACCCGTATAAGCTTCTCAGCGAGCAACACGAAGAAGCTGTCAAGAGTCTTCGGGCCGAGTTATATATGGCTCAAAAGAAGCATGCCGACCTAGTGGAAAAGGTAAAGATTTTTTAAGTTAGCGATGATGAGTTAGCCATGGCGACTAACGATCAAACCTCGTAGGTCCAGCAAAAGAATGATCGAATCGACCAACTCCAGGTCGAAATGAACGAGGTCAAAGCCATGGCCGATATCTGGAAGGAAAAAAGGGAACGGCTGGCTTCGGAGAAGGAGACCACCCGGGAACAGCTAGCGTCGATACTCTAAGTGGCCAAAGAGAAGACCGAAGCACGGGCTTGACAAATCGAAGACCTCCAGTCTCAATTGGGCTTGGCCATTGCTGAACAGATGCCTTCGGTAAGGAGCTCGAAAGAGCGAAGTTCGTGTCGAAAATAACTAAGGCTAATGCTGAAGAGATGGTGGCCTGGTATAGGGCTGATGTTGAGGCAGCCGAGGCCCCCCTGAAAGTTACCGTTGAGTGTTTGAAGCGGTTGTCTCAAAGGATACCCTTGAGGAGATCCGTGCCCGAGGTTTCGACCTGTCGGCCGAGATTGAAGAGGCGAAAGAGCTCGAGGCCAAGGGCTAGGAAGGGTCTGAGGGCTCCGGTGACCCCGAGGATGGAGAAGACCCCTACAGGTCCGGTGACGAGGTGGGTTCTAGTGAAGGTCAGGCATAGGTGCCTTAGGAATCTTTGTTTTTTCACTTTGTACATTTATTTTGTTGAGGCCGTTTTCGTTGGCCTTTGTAAAGACTTTTTTGGAATGTATATAAGGCCTTTTTTTTTTCGTTTTGGCAATTTTTGAGTCTGTTACTTTTGGCATCCTCTTTATAATTGCAAAGATTTCAAATGCTCTAGCACGGAATAAAACATAGTAATAAGTTTTTGTTCGGAGGTTCAAACAAGACTTGTTCTCGATGTGAATTTTGTGTGGAACTTGTGAGGGCTCGTTATGACCAGAAGATTTCCCCGAATTGCTTGTTTAGATGACTTTAGACTATAATTTTGCGGAGGCTAACCTTTGAACCGGTTTAGAATTTTGAAGGCCTTATGTTTTTAATACGGGCTTCGGACGTCTCAGAGTCGTTTCTAGGATGGTCGTAGCCTCTTAAATTCAGGTATTGTCTAATAGGCTTTTGTGCCTCCAGGCTTCGGTAACCCGAGCCGTCTGAGTTTGTCTTGGACGACAGTCCCCGAGTGGGGGTGATCTATTGGGTCCGGATAGAGGCGGTCCTTGGGCTCAGTATCCTTAAGGAACAAAATGTAATAGTCTTAAGAGACAAAATATGTATCTGCAAGGTAGAAACTTTCTTTCATTCTTGTGCATAACATACAAGATTGTAAGTGTGTATAAACTTTGTTTTATGTCTACGCGGGCACAGTTCATTTGATCTTTTGGCCCTTACAATAAATCCTAAATTCTCCGAGCCCAGACTGCTCAAGCACAAAGTTTCTTTCCTTAATAAACTCATTACCCGAGGGTGATGGCCCCTAGTATTCGAGGTCGATCGTCGAGAGGGCTCAGATATTGTTAATATGACCATCGACTCCGTTTCACATCCGTAGTAATACCTTTTGATTGGTTTAAGAGGAAAAGAGTGCAACACATGACACCTTTCTTTGGCTGTTGCCTGGAAGTGTTAGTCCAATTTGCAATATATGTAATGAATACAAAAAAAAAGAATGAATGGGATCGTACCTTAGCAGTAGTATCATCTTAGGTGGGTTACATTCTAATTGTTCGGTTGCTACTCACCGTTCCCTACTTCGAGTTTGTATGAACTTTTACCAGTAATCTCGATAATTCGATATGGACCTTCCCAACTCGGTCCCAACTTCCCTTCGTTCGAGTTCCGGGTGTTCAGTGTCACCTTTCATAACACCAAGTCCTAGATATTGAAGTGTCGGAGGTTCGCTCTCCAGTTGTAATACCTTTCGATCCGTTGTTTTTGGGCGGCCAACCAGACGAGGGCGGCCTCACGCCATTCATCCAATAGTTCTAGGCTCGTGCTCAAGGCCTCACCATTTGACTCTTCGGTCGTATATCGGAACCTGAAACTCGATTCTCCTACCTCACCATAGACCAACGAAAATGAGGTGGCCCCAATACTAGACTTTGAGGTCGTACAGTATGCCTACAGGACTTCAGGCAAAACTTTCTTCCATTTTCCTTTAGCATCGGTCAATCTCTTCTTAAGGTTTTAGAGTATGGTCTTGTTTGTAGACTCTGCTTGCCCATTCCTACTAGGGTGATAGGATATTGAAAGGATCTTTTTGATCTTATGGTCCTCGAAAAACTTGCTTACCCTACTGCCGATGAATTGCTTCCCGTTGTCACATACGATCTCGGTCGGCATTACGAACCGATATATTATTTGGTCCCAAATAAAATCAATGACTTCATTTTCTTTGACTTTCTCTAATGCCTGAGCTTCACCATTTCAGAAAAATAGTCAATCGTAAATAATATAAATTGAGCCTTACCGGGTACCCATGGCAGGGGACCGACGATGTCTATTCCCCATTTCATGAATGACTAGGGTAACAAAACCGAATGCAGTAGCTCCCCGGGTTGATGGATCATCGGTTCATGCCTCAGACAACTGTAACATTTTCGTACAAACTCCTTCGCATGTTTCTCCATGTCGATCCAGTAATAGCCGGCTCTGATTATCTTACGAACCAATGATTCACCGCCGAGTAGTTCCTGCATGTGCGTTCGTGTACTTCCCTCAAAACGTATTCGGTGTCTCCCACTCCCAGATATATGGCGAGTGGGCCATCAAATGTTCTTCTGAACATGGTATTATCCTTGGGCAGGCTGAACCTACCCGTCTTCGTGCGCAGAGCTCTCGATTCTTTAGGATCTGAGGGCAGCTTCCCGGCCTTCAAGTAATCTATATACTTATTTCTCCAGTCCCAAGTTAAGCTTGTCGAGTTTATCTCGATGTGGCCTTCTTCCACTACCGATTTCATGAGTTGCACGACCGTTTCCGAGCTGAATTCATCGTCATCAACCGATGACCCCAAGTTAGCTAGAGCATCAACTTCGTTGTTTTGATCTCGAGGTATATGTTGCAGGGTCCATACCTTAAATCGATGTAGTGTTACTTTTAGTTTATCCAGATATCTTCGCATTCATTCCTCTTTAACTTCGAACGCCCCATTGACTTGATTCACCACAAGGATGGAATCGCATTTGGCTTCGATCACCTCGGCTCGAAGGCTTTTAGCCAGTTTGAGACCTGCAATCATGGCCTCATACTCGGCCTCATTGTTAGTCAATTTCATAGTTTTAATAGATTGCCTAATTACGTTACCTGTGGGTGACTTCAACACGATGGCGAGTCCGGTCCCTTTTTTGTTCGAAGCACCATTTGTAAAGTGGGTCTACATCCCTGAGGAGGTCCTCGGGGTTAACAATAATTCCGGTTCGACTTCGGGTATTAAGCCGGCGTGAAATCGGCCACGAAGTCAACCAAAATTTGAGATTTGATTGCGGTTCGAGGTCGGTATTCAATATCGTACCCACCAATTTCCACATCCCATTTGGCTAATTGTCCCAAGAGCTTGGGTTTGTGCATTATGTTCCTTAATGGGTAAGTAGTCACGACACATATGGGATGGCATCGAAATATGGTTTTAACTTCCTAGAGGCGCTTAGCAATGCGAGCACCAATTTCTCTAGGTGAGGATACCTCGTTTCGGCCTCACCTAGGGTCCTGCTAACATAATATATAGGGAATTATGTACCTTCTTCTTCCCAGACTATGACTCCACTCATTGCTATCTCGGATACCGCTAAGTATAGGTACAACTGCTCGTCTGCTTTCGGAGTATGAAGTAAAGGCAGACTCGAAAGGTACCGTTTGAGTTCTTCCAAAGCATGCTGGCACTCTGGAGTCCATGAGAAGTTATTGTTCTTCTTCAATAACGAGAAGAATCGATGGCTCTTATTGGAGGACCTTGCAATAAATCGACCCAAGGTAGTTAGGCGCCCGGTTAGTCTTTGAACGACCTTGACATTGTCCACCACGGTGATGTCTTCTATGGCCTTGATCTTGTCGGGATTGATCCCGATTCCCCGGTTAGACACCATGATCTAAGGAACTTCCTGGACTCGACTCTGAACGTACATTTCTCCCGGTTCAGCTTCATATTGTATTTCTTCAGTATGTTAAAGGTTTCCTGTAAATGTTTCAAATGGTCCTCTACTCGTAAGGACTTAACTAACATGTCGTCAATGTAAACCTCCATTGATTTTCCTATTAGCTCTTCAAACATCCGATTTACTAGGCGTTGGTAAGTGGCACTAGCATTTTTTAGTCCTAATGGCATTACGTTATAACAACAGGTGCCGTATTTAGTGATGAAGGAAGTCTTTTCCTGGTCGCCCGAATCCATTTGGATCTGGTTGTACCCGGAATAGGCATCGAGAAAGTTGAGTATCTCGTGGCTGGCCGTCGCATTGATCATGCAATCGATGTTGGGCAAAGGAAAGAGTCCTTCGAGGATGCCTTGTTCAAGTCTTTGTAGTCTACACACATTTTTAATTTATTTCCCTCTTTAGGCACTACCACTACGTTTGTTAACCAGTCCGGGTACTTAACTTCCCGAATGAAGCCTATTTTAAGGAGTTTGGATACCTCATCTTTGATGAATGCATGCTTGACTTTGACTGAGGCCTCTTCTTTTGCTTAACCGAGTGAAACTTCGGATCTAAGCTCAACTTGTGAGTAGTTATTTCCAGCGGGATCCCTATCATGTCAAGATGGGACTAGGCGAAACAATCCACGATAGCTATAAGAAATTCAATGTGTTTTTTCTTGATCTCAGGAGTGCGCCCCGTGCCCAGGTATACCTTCCGATCGGGTAGGTGCTCGATCAATATGACTTGCTCCAGCTCCTCAACCGTCGACTTGGTGGCATCGGAATCATCAGGGGCTATAAAAGACCTGGGGACTCCGTAATCGTCCTCCATCCGTCCCCTGTTTTCTTGGTTCAATGGGGGCCGTTGTCGATGATTGCTATTTGGTTTCTTCCTTGTTGACCGAACTCAGGTTCTTCGATGTTGAGAGTGTAGACATCGGGACCACCTCATCGACCGCGAACATCTCTTTTGCGGCCGGTTGCTCTTCGTAAACTGTTTTGATCCCTTCCAGTGTGGGGAATTTCAACACCTGATGTAGTGTCGAGGGGAACAGTGTTTACCGGCAGGGTTATCTCCCCATTAGTGGTCTCACATGCCATGTTAAACCCTCGATCTGATGATATTGGTCGAGCCACTTGGATCAATTAACACACGCTTAACTCGAGATTTGTTCATGAGTACATATATTACCAGTGCATCATTGTGTGGTTGCATGATGCCTTCAACATCCTCATCATTGGAAGATACGGTTCCCTCCGGAACATAATCTCGAGTCCATTTTTCTCTTGTAATAGACACTTTAGTGCGCTTTAACATCGACCTGTAGGGGACGTCAACCCCACCAATGATCAAGTTAATGACGTGCTAAGGTTCCTCTTGCTCGATCTGCTTGTTGGAGCCCCTATTTCTAAAGTGATTTTTGGCTTGATCACTCGGAAACTCTCAGAGGTATCCATTGAATAACCGAGCTACTTCCTCTCTCAGTTGTCGGCAGTCTTCGGTTCGATGGCCATGAGAGCCATGATATTTACGCATTAGGTTGGAGTCCCTTTGGGTAGGATCGAATTGCAATGGTCGAGGCCACTTAGTATCTTTGATGCGTCCGATAGCTGATACGATGGCAGCAGCGTCGATGTTGAAGTTGTACTCCGATAACCTTGGTGCTTCCTTAGACCTGATGGGTCTGTCAAACCCGATTTTGCTCATGAGTCCCCAGTTATTATGACCTCGGTCGCTCCTTCTTTCACTTCTCATAGTGTTGCATCCGGACCCATTACCCCTTCGATCTCTATTATATGGTTGATACGGGTCTCTATTCGATCTTGGTTCACGATCAATGCCTTTTTTGGATCTATTACCAGCTCTGACGGGATAAACGGACCCGGAAGGAGCCCCGAGCTGATCGTTTTCGACCCTGATTTTTGATTGGTACGCTTATGGACGTCAGCCCAAGTTCCTACCGGGTATTCTTTCAGATTTTGCTTTAACTGCTGTGAAGCCAATGAGCTTAGGGGATTGAGTCGTTGGGTGAAGGCGTGAACGACCCAATCATCTGCTGCCAGAGGCAGGTCCATCTGTTCCATTTCAAACCTGTACGAATTCCCTGAGCATCTCGTTATCTCTTTGCTTTACCTTGAAAAGTTCAGATCTCCTGGTCTCGACCTTGATGGCCCGGGTGTGTGCTTTTACAAAGGCATCTACAAACGTAGCAAACAAGTCAATAGAATTAGGGGGTAAGTTGTGGAACATATCATAGCTCCTTTCGACAAGGTCTGTCCGAAATTTTTCACCATAACAGATTTGATTTCATCATCTTCCAAGTTATTTTCTTTAATGGCACATGTATAAGAGGTCACATGTTCGTTGGGATCAGTTGTCCCATTATACTTTGGAATTTTGCGCATACGAAACTTCTTTGGGATCGGCTTCGGAGCTGCACTCGGAGGGAAAGGTTTTTGGACATTTTTTTTGAAATTCAGTCCCTTCAGTATCGATAGTGCTCTCAGAATTTGGTCGACCTTAGAGTTATAGGTCTCCATTTTTTGGTCGTTGGCTTCGATTTTCTTTTCTCCCAATTCCACCCATTTTGTTAGTTCCTCAAGTATCTTTATTATCTCGGGGTTGGTCCTGGGTTCTACTTCACTCGGCCTTTCTGTGGCTGATCCATTTCTACGTGCAATTTTTTCGAGACGATTCGATCTCAACTCTGCTAAGGGCTCGGCTTTGGTTTTGCAACTGGACTAAGAATTATCCAGTAATAGGTCTTTCACAATCAGATCTACCTATACAGTAACAGTATTTAATTATGAAAGTTTGCTTCCTGTTGAGCCTGTAACATTTCGAAAATCGCGTGCAAGTTGATCTTGTCACCTTCGCCGTCGTATGTACTCCGGGCTATCGACCGGGCTCCCCCGCGAATGCTGTTTTCGGGGTCAGTAGGCAAGTTTGCTTCGATAGCCACATGTGAGTTAGCATTGACCGGATCAGCGATTGGGACCCTGTTGGGGTCAGCAGGGGATACTTTGTTGCTGGGTACCACGTTGTTGTTTTCGCCATGGTTGACGGGCTCAGTATCCACGTTCAAATCGACAGATTGGGAGTTCGACATTTTTAATCTGACTTGAAATTAAAAGCGCAAAGAACAAGTGTAAAATAGAGTGTGTTATGGAAATTTATATCAAATTGCCACTATTATCCTTAGCCCCACGGTAGGCGCCAAACTGTTACCCTAAAAAATGGATAACAATTAAATTTATAAGTGGTTTTAAGGATGCGTGGGTTAATTCAATACAAACGATAAATTATGTTAGATTAAACAAATAAAGGATGTAATAAATTGTCAAAAAAATCAAAAGGAGTGATCCCCGACTCAGTGATAGCTTGGTGAAATGCCTACCTTCGATCCCGAGCTCATGTTACTGATGGATTGATGAACAAAAGTAAGTACTTTGAATAACAGAGAAAATAAGAGTATATTGCCTTGATATGCCTATTACAGTTTCCATAATGAATAATCAGACCCCCCTTTATATAGTAGGAGAGTTTTACCCTAAGAATAATTACATAAAAGGTAAAACTCATCTGTTTAACTAATCACCGATTTTCTGCCGATATGTGCCGCGATTCACGCCGTGACATCCGGCTGGTCACGGATATCACGACCTTCTGTTGGTCGTTCTTGATTATCTGGTAATGCTATCTGAGGCCTTTGGGATTCGAACCGAACCTGGGTTCAGGGTCTCGATACTTCCGAAGGCAGGCATTTAACCCAGTCCCGGCTCGAGGGGCTCCTTGCCTCGATTCCGGTTCCTTACCTTCATGTCTCTCGCTCCGTGTACTTCATCAGAAATCGAGGCGTCACATGGGCTCAGTTTCGCCCGTATACAGTAGGGTCAAAGTATTCAAGTTCAAAATCAACAAGAAAATAATTTTCTCTTGGGCAGGAGCATCTGGCGATGCCTGGTCTGAGGCAAAATGGGGGACCTCGCTAGGCGAGGTGAGAAGCGGGATGGTGGACCTCACTAGCGAGGTGGGGTGCGAGGTTGAGCTCGCCCCTGGCCAAGTGGCCGGGCCAGTCTAGGGCTTGGTCTCCGCCGTGCCATGCATCGATTTTCCTTTCGTGCTCTACTATTGTATTTTCAACATCATTATGTGCAACTTTCATTCCATTTTGCGTTCAAATGATTCTACACATAAAATCGACTCAATTAAGCTCAAACGTCGCACACGTTATTATTAAAGGGGAAAAGGGCCAATACACCCCTCTACTTTAGTATATTGTTCATATCTACCCTCCATTATACTATCGGGTCACATCTATCCTTACCGTTAGACAAAAATTTTAAAAATACCCTCCAACTAACGGAAAGCCGCCAAATGAAAAAAATACCTATTTTTTCAAAACCCATTAATAAATCGTTAAATTATTTTTATTTACTGCATTTCTTCCTTACAGATTAGTCATATCCTTCGTAGTCATTTGTTGAACTTAAGACGTCGAAGACATAAAAATACCGACAATCATATATTCATTTATATATTGAGTCACAATTCATCTACCTTTACAATTTTTTTTTCTAGCTTTTCTCTTTGTTATTTCCCACCATGCAGAATTGTGCCGAGTATTCACCATGATTTTTTTCCACCATGACGTGAACTTTTATAGCATCTTATTAGGTTGACAATTATAAAGTCTTAAGGCAGCTACCGAGGTATTTCTTCCTCCAACAATGAGCCTTTGTTGATGAGTATTCACGCACCATATATTTTTATTCTGCTTTAAGCATTTGAGCAACGAGTAATTATTGTCAAATCACGCCTTAAGAATCAAAGTTATATTTCAAGCTATGGGATGGGATACTCATGATTCTTAGTAACAACTGAACTTATAAGGAACAAAAATTAGAAAATAATTAGAGGAGATTCAATTTAATATCAAGCTAGAGTCTATGAAAATCATCAAGAATGAAAAAAAGTATATCTACAAGTTGGAAAGTAACTTAACAACCTAAGTACACTAACTTCATGCATTAACCAAACACATTGATAAAGTATATATCAGTTATTACTGACATACAAACTAACTATCAAATGTGCATTGCATTAGACAAAAGGATGTCATATTATAACCACAAAAAATACAGCCAAAAGCGATAAACATGACATCCTAACGCCACCATGAACAACCAAGAACAAAAAATATAAATTCATACTAATCCTTCTTTCACCATTATTCTCGATCTCTCTCTAAATGAATAAAATGTGTTAAGACGTCTCAGAAATCTAGGTTTCGTAGTTTTATATGATGGGTTTAACTGGTTATGGATTAATAAATTTTTTTTTAAAATGATTATTTTATTAATCTGGTGGATTCCGTCAGATGGGAGATATTTTTAAAATGTTTTGTTAACGGTAAGGGTAGATATGTCCCAATAGTATAACGGAGGATAGATATGAACAATATACCAAAATAGAGAGATATATTTGACTCTTTTCCCTTATTAAAATACCAAAATGGAAAGCAAGTAATGTAACGAAAACATAAAATTATAGCCAAACGTCAAATATATACTAGTATATCATAAAAAAGAACCATTGAAGCACGTAATGTATTTCCTGGAGAGGATAACTATCTGACAATGATTAAAGGGACTGGATTTAATGATAATAATTCGTTTAATTCCTTTTCCCAGTCCAAGATATTACCGGATAGAACTATTAAAGAAACGATTAAAGTAATATATATCGACAGAGGGAAGTTTGTTACACGACAATTATGGTTACACTTATTACAGTTTATTAGGTTACGAACTAATATGTATGTGTAATTATCTTATAAGTAATTTTATAATGCACATATTTTTTTTTATGGAGAAGTGATCTGATTCTTCTGGAGCGACTTAGCCGCGGGGCGGCGGGGAGGGGTAGATGGGTCGTGTAATTCTCTATTAAATGTCTAATATTAAAGGATTCTAAATTATTATTAATTTGTATATAATTGATAATTTATATATCCAA
Source organism: Nicotiana obtusifolia (assembly GCA_002018475.1). Taxonomy (NCBI): domain Eukaryota; kingdom Viridiplantae; phylum Streptophyta; class Magnoliopsida; order Solanales; family Solanaceae; genus Nicotiana; species Nicotiana obtusifolia. Next base: position 115,126 of record MCJB01041553.1, on the reverse strand, counting down.
AATATAGTTAAATAGTAATATCTCTAGTGCGGGTGTTTAATTATAATATAATATAGATGGATAAGAAATCTCTTCTTTTTTTTTTTAAAAGGTCCCCATTAATAAATTGGTGCTATTAATTGACCTCTCCTTATCGACGACTGCCTCTCATTGACTGTTAATAATTACTATAAATATATTTTGCATATAATATTTATTGGTATTGTAAAGCTTTATAAATAGTAAGGAAATCATGTTCAGTTTCTCAAGTCACTTTTTAAGTTTTTAGGTCAAGTTACAAAGCCTAAGTCACCCTACTTTGCATTTGGCGAAGAGCCAAGAACTGGTAATTAAAAGGTATGTTCCTATTTTACTTCATCAAGTTCAATTCATATAACAGTACAGTTCTGTATAGACTTATATTGCTAGATTTTTTTCATATAGAACTCTGTTTTATAAGGCAGAATCGGGACTCACACAGGGTTCGCTTTGGGGCGGAATACTCGTAAAACGCCCTTGAGCTTATGTGTGGGACTTAGGTCCTTTAGGCTTACGCCTCGACCGTCGGGGCTTACGCCTCGGACACACCCAATGCCCAGCGTACTGGGCTCGCCTAATAGAACTTTATGTAATTGTGTGTAACTAACATTGTATATCCTCAAATTTTTTTAATAAATCATTGATTATTCAAAATTATTTTTTTCTTAATCATAAATCATTAAGTTGAGAGTATTTTATATCATAATTCAAATAAAAAACGTTATCCACCAAGACTATTATGATAGTAAATTTTAAATAAATCTTTCATTTAAAAGTATTTGTTTATTAACTTTTGTTATGTCTTTATTATATAATAGTCTATAATTTTTTTTATAATTATTTTCCTAAATATTATTTTTCACGTTTACGAGATACAATACTTATTAATTTAATAGCTCAGTATTAGCTAATAACTATTTACAAATAATTAGTTATCATGGTATAGTATGGCGAATTATGTGTCACTTTATTAACTTCTTGAAACTTAAAAATAAATGATGCTAGAGAATCATATTTAAACTGTGAACTATGTTTTTATATAAATTCTCTTTCAAATAGAAAGCATATTGAAATTCTTTCAAGATTCATTACTCCTTAAGAGATATATATAAGATTTCGCATCGAATACGTTACTTTTGATGACTGAGTTGTAACGACGTTGCAGCTAATTTGCATATTATGATAAATGTCATACTTTTCGTATTATTCATAATTGAATTATAATTTATAAATATTTTAAATAGATTATTTGTTATAATTTTTTTATTTTAATGTAATTTTTATAATTATTTTTTATTTTATACGATCTTAAAATTCTTGAAACTAGTAAAATTTAAAGATACATGTGACTTACACCCCATGTCTCAGGACTTACGCCTCGCCTCATCAAAAGTAAAACACTTCGCCTCACGCCCTGCCTTTTAAAACATTGATATAGAATATGTTCTAACATCCACACCCAATGCAAATAAAATTTTACCGCATGATGACCATAAGTTCGCCTTTTGAGTTTATTAACATCACACTAACACTTATTGATCAATTTTTGGTTCTTTTTCTTTACTCCTTTAAAAGAAGAAGAAAAAATGGATGGGTTTGCTGGTGAGGCTGAGGTTACACGGCGCTGTGTCAATCACCATCCTACTGTTTGGGGAGACCATTTTCTTGCCTATGCTCATCTCTCGGTAAGTTTGTATTTTAAGAACCTCGTTACCTTTTTTTTTCCCGCATATTTTTCTTGTTTTTAACACACTACTGCTATGCCTTTGTTCATTTATTTTCATTTGAAGTAATTCTATTGATCCATCTTTTTTTTAAATATTGCAATGTGTGATCATTTTATTAAGATTTTAAACTGTTAGAAAGAACACGTTTTTATTTATTTAATTGTGTCTTAACATGCCCCTCACATGCGGATTTGATTCTTTTTTATGACCAAGCACATAAAAATTCTTTTTCGATAATGAGTGTCCCTGAGATACCATGTTAAAGTTTGTGATCAGGGGCGGATTTGTAGTCCAAATCATGAGGCACGTGAACCCATGGTCTCACCGTCAAACAAAGTATTTTATGTACGTATTTTTTAGAATTAATCTAATATGTTGGCACCCATGCTTAAAAAAAAAAAAGATTGAATAGTGCGTTTAATTGAATTTTGGATTATTTACCCTTGGGAACATGGATTGATTCCTACTTAATATTTTTTTTCACTTTTTTTTAGTGGTGCACCCATGTTCAAGAAATCCTAGATCCACCTATATAATTGTAACCATCTCATCAAAAAGTCAAAAAGTTTAAACAGAGATCACTTTTATTTACTTAATTGTATCTTAACAACAAATAATTTAGAGCACAAAAATATTTTTTTTTAAAAGTTATATTTATTTAACTCGCACAGGGAGCCAATGAATGGGAAAAGAAACAGCATGAAGACCTAAAAGAAGAAGTGAGAAAAATGCTAGAGATAGCTCCTTCCAAATCTTTGCAGAATCTTGACCTGATAAACGCAATTCAATGTCTTGGAGTAGCATACCATTTTGAACATGAGATTGAGGAATCATTGGCCTATATCTACGGCTGTTATGACCAATTGAATAGTGAAGCTGATGAAACTGACCTCCATCTTGTTGCTCTGCGGTTTCGATTACTTAGGCAACACGGTTACTATGTCTCGTCTGGTATGTAATCTTAATTCCTCCCACTTGACATTATGCAATTGTTACTCAAGCTAATTCGTTTGTTGCTAGGAGTTTAATTAACTTTGCGCACTGATTGTTAGGATTTTGTCCTAAATTTTTAATCTATTAGGACTCATTTGATTGAAGGAAGGAAAAAAACTCCTAAAAGAAATAAATCTCTTTCAAATGTCTTATCCCTTTTTTAGAGAAGAAGTTTTTACTTCTATAAATTAACGTTTTCTTCTCACAACAAGAACAACAGCCTCCACAATGTAATTCTTACGAGAATCATGTTTATGGGAGATTATTCTCTCAAAATTTTTATTCTCTTTTTATATTAATGATAGATCATATGTATTTGATTGACCAAACCATAATAAATTTTGGTAACACTGTGAATATTATAATTGATTAACCAAATGATTACACCTAGAGAGCACTTTAAATCATAATCAAACTGATTATGAATATTATGCCTCTAAACAAGAAACTATGCAGTAGTAATCCTCCTCAAGGACTCCCTAACTCTATGTGTGTTTTTTGACATATGTATTAAACTAAATCTTTCTATTGTTTCCTTCTTTATCTAATCCACGATCTCATTTGTATTTACGGTAACTCCTTTGAAAATATTTCAGTTTCTCGCTTTCCACGTCAGTTGTCGCCACTGCTTCTTTTTTCATCTATTTCCAGTTTTTCTTTTTGACGCTCACTAAAGTTTCCTCTATATCACCTTCTTGTATATGCATGTCAAGCCAACCCAAGATCTCTAAACAAACAGTCTTTAGCCATTGGCAATCCATAGACAAGTGTTGGTGTGTTTCATTTACTTGATCTACTCATAGGTAGCAGTTTACATTTTTCACATGCACCTGTAACTTCAGCAGCCTATCCTTTGTAAGTAGCCTTCTTTGTATCCCTAACCACAAGAAGAACATGTGTTTAGGTTGTGACATCCTACTCCACATGAGATCAACAGTATGCATCCTCTGTTGTCAACCAATTAATGCATTGTAACTCCTGGTTATTGAATATTCCCCACCGTTACTCAGAATGTACTTCCCATGTTCATACCATTCTTGCATGTCCTCCTTCAGTGAGTTTATCTTTTTCCAATACCAGCTGCAATCAGCTGGAGTGAATTTATCTTTTTCCAATACCAGCTGCAATCAGCTGGAGCTTTATGTGTCCAAATGCTAGTGTCAGTCTTCATGTACAACCCATTAACCCATCTCACCCACAAAGCCTCTTTTTGTTTATTAGCTGCCTTAAGAGCTTCCCACAGTAGCAACATTCCATAGTTTGCTTCCCTTCACATTCAGGCCTCCAAATATTTTAGGAAAGCAAATCCTTTCCCATGCTGCTAGAGTTAATTTCTTCTTCTCCTCTGTACTACCCAATAAGTATTACCGACATATTTTATCCATCTCCTTCACTACACCTTGAGGTAGAATGAATATTGCACTCCCAAGGTTGTATATAGAAAATAACACTGAGTTTATCACTTGTAATCTGCCAGCATATGATCTCTAGAATAGGCATTTTTTATCCTTCTGGTTATTCTGTCCACAAGTTGAAGGCAGTCTAGTTTGTTCCACTTCTTTGATGAAAGGGGAAGTCCACGATATCTTATTGGAAAAGTTCCTTCTATGAATCAAGTTGTAGCTAACAGTTAGCCCTTTGTAAAATCCTCTACCCCAGCTATAAACATGATTGACTTATCCAAATTTGCAACTAATCCTAACACCTCACTGAAGTGATTAAGTGCTTTAACTACCCTTGTTACTGAAGGAAGATTACCCTTGCAGAATATCATGATCTCATTAGCAAATATCAAGTGAGCTAGCTTCAAGGTTTTGCACGTAGGGTAAAATTGAAAATCTTGAAGGTTACTCATACTTTTTAGGACTCTTGAGTGGTATTCCATCACTAACACAAGGAGTATGGGGAGATATAGGATCCCGCTGCCTTAGTCCCTTCCTTCCCTCAAAATATCCACGTTCTTCCCCATTCACTTTAATGGAGAATTTAGGAGATGTCACACACACCATTATTAGTTGAGTGAACCTCTGTGGAAACCCAAATCTAGTCAATACCTCCTCTAAGAATCCCCAATCCATCATGTCATAAGCCTTTCTAAGATCAATCTTCATAAGACATCTAGTAGAAGTTTTTCTATTGTAATGCCTCAAGAGATCATGACAAATTACCACATTGTGCATCATGGACCTCCCATGCACAAATACTGCTTGGTTATTTGCCTCAATGTAGTTAATGCGGTGCTTCATTCTCTTGCAAATCATTTTAGAGATACACTTATATAGAACATTACAACAGGAGATTGGCCTGTATTAGCTAGCATACTCAGGCCTCTCTACTTTAGGATTCAGTGCTGTAGTTATAGTATTCAGTTGTTTAAGAAGTTTTCCATTCTCAAAAAACTCCAGAATAGCTGTTGTTATGTCTGCTCCCACAGTGCTCCAGGCTGATCTAAAAAATCCACTACCATAGCCATTAGGTTCTGCGCTCTAACTCTTGTCAATTTAAAACATTGCCTCTTTTCCTTCTTTTCCCGTGTATGGCCTAATTAGGTTCAATTGTTGTTCAATTGATAACACAAGCCCTTGTCTCCCAAAGCTAGTGAAAGCTTTGACTCTAGAGGTGGTATACTTACCCAGAAGGTCTTTATGATAGTCAACAAAGACTTGAGCAATTTGATTAGGATCAGTCTTCCAAGTGCCATGTTCATCCTTTATCTATGCAGTTGCTTGTTTCAGTCTTTTATATTTAATCACTCTATGAAAATATTTTTTTTATTGTCATCTTCCAGCTTTATAGTTGCTTTGCTCTTCTGCTATAAATACATTTATGCCACATAAGAAGTCCTCCGGAATAGTTGATATACTTCACCCTCCTTATGCTGTAACTCATGTTTAGTGGATGTGTCTGAAATTGTTCCTGGATTCTCCTTAGCTCTTCCCTGCACATGTCTGCTTTATTAACTATATCCTTAAAGTACTTAGAATTCAACTATTTCAGGCTCCTCTTCAACAACTTCTGTCTTCTTACTACTATCAGTCTTTTGCACCAATATATTTCCATCTCCCAGCCAGATTTCACTGTATCAACAAAATGAGGATGTTGATGCCATACATTACAATAGAGAAAAGACTTCTTCTTTCTTACTCTTTCACTCTTTAGTATTAATTGAATAGGACAATGATCACTTATTCCTTCATGGAGGAATTTGGCCTGTCAAGCAGGCATTAAGTCTAGCCATTTGTCATTAATAAATGCCCAATCAATTTTGGAGAACACTCTTTGATTAGAGTGCTTATCATTTCATGTGTATCTGTGATCCTAATTTGGAGTTCAATTAAGCCACAAGTATCAACACAGTTTCTAAACTCCACCACTTCTGCTCATGTTACTTGATTGCCTCCTATTCCATTCTCCTTTAATAGAGCTGAAATGAAGTCCCCTAGGAACAACCATGGTGTAGCACAGACTTCATTCTGTTGCATAATGCATCCCCACAACCCTCTCCTTTCCTCCATAGTGTTGAAAGCATACATCATAGATACCAAGAATGTCGGCTGTAGTGCGATATAGGTCACCTCACAGGTTACTACCTGAGGATTGATACAAATAGGTACTATATTATAGTAATCCTACCTCCAGGATAGCTAGATTCTACCATTATAGTGTGATTCAAGGTTGGTAATATAATTCCAACCTCCAAATATATTGCCTGCTATTTTATCTATTCTCTCATTTTTTATTATTATTTTTAGTAAGCCTACTAACCCAACTTTAACTTCATTGCAGAGGATCTTAACTTCTTTCTGCTTATTTGGGGCATTCAAGCCCCTAACTTTCCAACAAAGTAGGTTAATCATCCCCAATATGAAGTGTGGTTCCCCCTCCCCTATTCTTTCTGTGACACTTGCTCCTTTGACCTTAACCAGACTGTCAATCCCAAGCTTATCTAATGCTTGGTAAGTGTTAGATTGAACTAACTCATGAGTCTGCATAGGTGTACTCCTGCCAGTTCTCAGAGGAGTAATCCAACTAAAACTAGCTACTCCTTGTTTTTAGACCTCTGTTTTCTGTCCCTTCCTCATTACATGCTCTCCTTGTATTATAGCTTCTTGTTAGTCTTGCTATTGTTATATTAATGGAGCAGCTTTACCTTATTGACTAGCTGGCTTTTTCTTCTTCATGCCCATACGAGTGGCAATAAGTGCACAAAGTTGGCTTCCATTTGTAGCTTACTCTTTGCTTAATAAGCTGTCTTTTTGCATTCATGAAAAGAATAGTATCAGGCAGTTTGCATCCAATTCTACCTCAGCTAGTATCCTGGCAAATTGTAGTCCTACTTTCCTTTCTGTATTTAGATCCACCATAAAAGGTCGACCAACCAAGCTGCCTATCTTACTTATTCCTTTAGGATTCCAGTACTTGAAATCAAGGCCTGACAACTTCACCCAAATTGGCACAGTAAGTAATTCCTCTCTAGTGAACTCTAAATCAAGGTTCCACGCTTTGACAATGAATGATTTATTGTCTAAATGATAGATCCCTCATTCATCACTTCCTGCTTAGCTGCTTCCGTATCAAACCTGACTAATAGCACTTCATTTTTTAGCATTGAGATCTCGAATTCTTCCAGTATCCGATCTCACTAGTTATGTCATCTAGTTCGATTGCACCTACACGAGACTCACCTTGCACCTTGGGTGGGACATATTCCAGCTTGAATCCAGCATCAAAGAGCTTTGCGATATCAAATTCATCCCAAATTGAAGTCTTCTTCCCTTGTTGCCCTAGTTCCTCCTCCACTTTATCCGCCCATGATTTCCTTCCATTGCTCGGAGATTCACTTCTAGGTTTCTGAATTGCTTCATTTCACAAATTCATCGCTTGCTTTTGCTTTAATTTCTCTCCATTAGTATTACTCAATATTGTTTCATTGGTTATTGTTTGATTGGGTGAGTTAACACCAAAGAAATCGGCTTTACCCTGCGTCGAACCAGTAGTAGCACTTATTCCTACTTGAAATTTGGCTTGTGACGAAGTCGACATTGCCATTAACGCCTTCTGAGATGGTACACGAGCTCTCCTTCCCATGATTGGCGCACGTTTAGGCTAACTTGCGCCGAGAGAGAATCATGCCTCCTTCAGTTGCGTTTATTTTTAATATTATTGTTGACACAATTTTTACCATAATAAATTATTATATCTAGTTTTACATATTTTTCTTTTATACTCTAATTTATTGTCCATCAAACTTTGCATTGTTAGCTTCCACATGCACCATGTAATTTTGATCGCAACACTAACCATATAAAATATGGTGAACCAGATGTTTTTAGGAAGTTCACAGACGACAAAGGAAATTACTAGAAACCATTGGTTAGCGACGTGCAAGGATTGTTGAGCCTGTATGAGGCAGCACAATTCAGAGTACACAGTGAAGAAATACTAGACGAAGCAGTTGAATTCACCACCACTCATTTGAAGCTAGTATTGCCTACATTGAGCAATTCTCTCGCGATGAAAATCAGCAATGCACTAAAATATCCAATCAACTATACTATGGTGACAGTAGCAACGAGGAAATACATATCGTTTTACCAAGAAGATAAAGCACATGACGATGTGTTGCTAAATTTCGCAAAATTGGATTACAACATATTGCAGAAAATGCATAAAAGCGAGGTATGTGATATCACAAGGTAATTTGCAAGATAGATAATCACTAATTAACATCATACCACTGAATTATATTTTAAAAAAGTACATCAATTTTCAAATCCAACTATACATTTTTTAGGTGGTGGAAAGAATTGGACTTCGCGAAAGCCTTCCCTTTTACAAGAGACAGAGTAGTCGAGTTGTACTTCTGGTCTTTGAGTGTGTACTTTGAACCTCAGTATAAGTTCGGCAGGAACATACTAACCAAAGTCTTATGCTTCATTTCTATTGTTGATGACATTTATGATACCTATGGAACACTAAACGAACTCACTCTCCTCACAAATGCAATAGAAAGGTATTTCCTTTTTCTTTTCTTAACATTAACAGCTTAACTTTTATTTTCCCATGTAGTAATGTGTACGCTAAATAAGAAATTTCATTAAAAATCTTACCTATATTTAAACATAGGTGGAACATTGACGACGCTTCAGAACAGTTACCGTCATATATGAAGCTTTATTACCTAGCTCTTCTAGATGTTTACAGTGAAATTGAGAAAGAGTTGGCAAAGGAAAACAAGTCATTTCAAGCACACTATTCCATAGCTGAGGTAAATTAATTTTGTAGCAAATAGTTATTAAGTTAATCCAACCGAATTAAAAACGGCAAAGGGCCAAATATACCCATGTACTATGAGAAAAGGTTTAAATATACCTTTCGTTATACTTTGGATCCAAATATACCCCTGCCCTAATACTATTGGTTCATATATACCCTTCTTCTGTTAAGTTTGTCTAAGGTGGACATTCAATCCTACCTGGCACTCATATTTGAGAAGGCAGATGCCACATGGATTGCCATCTCAGCGCCCCTAATCCATTATACCCACATGGGGCGCTGAGGTGGCAATTCATGTGGCATCCACCTCATCAAATGTCAGTGCCATGTAGGATTGAACCTCCACTTTGGACAAACTTAACAGATCGCAAAAGGGATATATTCGAACCGATATTATAACGACAGGGGTATATATGGACTCAAAATATAATGAAGTATATATTTAAACATTTTCTAATAGTACAAGGATATATTTGGCCTTTCCGAAATTTTTATGACAACTCGTGAGTCTAGGCTCTTGATTATTTTCATTCAGATGAAAAAGTTGACAAAGGCATATTTTCAAGAGGCCAAATGGTATCATGGGAATAACGTCCCAACAATGGAGCAGTATGTGAAAAATGGAATTCGATCTGGCACTATCCCATGTCTAGCGACTCTCTCTTGGTTAGGCATTGGAAATGAAGCAACGAAGGAGGCACACGACTGGCTTGCAAGTGAACCACCAATACTGGTTGCTTCTTCTATCATTGCTAGATTATCGAATGATATTGTATCATATGAGGTATATTATAATTAGGAACTAAGTTTTGTCGTTTTTTAGTTCAACCCTGAATATTAACAAATAGTACATACTTATTCCTTGTAGTAATATTTATGAGTTCATCAAAAGCTATTGTGCCTGCAAGGGTTGGCTCATGAGTTGGTTGGGTGAGTAATTTTCCACATAGAGACCTCGGATCAATTTGGCTCACCAATACCTTCTCAGTCAGAGCTCGTCACATCGGACTTTCCTAGTGCAGTTGACGAGCTATTGCAGAGTGAGCAGATTACCCAATGCACACCCAAAAGATAACGGACTACAGGTTTTCCTGAAAATATTCAAAAAACAAAAACAAAAGAAATAGAGTGCAAGCTTAATATATAGCTGATCAAGGCCTTAGGATGCTTCATAGGCAAATTCAAAATTTTAGTTTTGTGGTTCAGACTTAGGTTTCAAATACTGAACCTATCACTTTATTTGAGTTATGGGTTCACACGTCAATATTTTCAGCAATTCTAATGAGGTCCGCACAAATAAGTTTAGACTAGAATTATGAGTTCAAATGAACTCACACTTACAATACTAGGTACGGCCATGTTAAATCATAGTTCATACCCTTTTTTTTTAATCTAATAGTGCTTGTTGCTCTTATGGATATGCAGAGAGAAGTAGAAGGAGGAGATATGTCAGGTGTCGAATGTTACATGAAAGAATATGGCGTCACAAAGGAAGAAGCATGCATGGAGATTAGGAAAATAATGGATAATAGTTGGAAGGATTTGAATCGAGAATGCCTAAAATCTCCAGTTTTACCTAGGGTTTTGCTCATGCCAGTGCTCAACCTTGCTAGAATGTCGGAGTTCTCGTACAAAGATGAAGATTCTTATACTGTTTCCAAAAATAACTTGAGAGATATCATCTCTGAGGTGCTAGTTGATCCCATTACAATATGAAAACTTGAAAAGCAAAAACAATAAGAAAATGGAATAAAAAAGAAAACACATATTGCAGTTCTCTAGAATGCTTATATTTTTATTTTTAGTTGAAAGGAGAATATGATATATATTTGCTATGTGTCATTATATTTGTAATAAACGAAGTTCCTAATTTATCTGTCTCAACTACTTCAATGCCAAACAGAGGAGAAACTTTGCTTAAAGTTGGGATAAGCTAAATGTAAATGAAGATCATTTGGTTTCGTGTATTATGTTTAGTCATTGAAGTTGAACTCTTTTTTTATACAGACATCTAATCAATTTTGGACTTTGTACTGTTTTACTAATTTTTATGCTTTTAGTTTTTTTTGTGGGGAAAGAGGGGGGGGGGGGG
>MCJB01041553.1:86280-103968 GCA_002018475.1 Nicotiana obtusifolia | reverse complement strand
GGGGGGGGGGGGGGTTACTTGCTATAATATTAACATTAATTCAAAGGTATCCATGAAATCTATGGAGAAGAGAGAAGTGTGAGCACGTGATTTTTACCGTACCCGAAATACCCTTATAAAAATTATTAAATAATTTTTAATTAGTTATTAGTCATTTTAGGATTTTATTAAGTTCTTAATTACTCAATTGTTAATTAATTAATTCATGAAAAATACCTAAAAATATCATGCATTGTGTTTATGATTTAGTTTTACATTTTTTTTGAATTGGAATTGTTGATTTTATAAGAACTGAGAAAAAAATCATAAAAATAGTTGTTTTATGCCTTTTTTTCAGTTTTAATATTTAATTCCTAGAATTTAGCATTATTTTTATTTTTATGGATATTTACTTTAACTTAATTTCGTATTTTTAGTAAACTAAGAGTTTAATTGTTAATTAATCTAGTTATCAAAATTAAAGAAAGACTTTAAAATTAAGAAAAATAGAAAAGGGGAAGAAGACAAACGGATTGGGCCATTGCTTAAATTTAAAAAAAAGGCCCAATCCGGAAAATAACCCAAGCAGCCCAATACCCGGTTTCTTCCCTTCGATCTGAGCCGTTGATCTCAACCTAAACGGCTCAGAACTAACCTACCCCTAATATATTTATGTCTTAACCTAAACCCTACCCCCCCTCCCCACCATACTTCCGCCTCTGTTTGTTCCCAAACGACCCCTTACCCTCTTCAAACTCTAGCCGCCACCCTGCTTCAACCACACGGCCATGGCTGCCACCATTAAATCCACCCCAAAACCTGTCCCCAATCACCCCAAACCACCACCATCACTTCCCCTCCACTTCAATCGACACTCTTTTCCACCAAAAATCCCAAAAATCCTTCGATTCATGTCCCAAAATCGGACCTTTAAGGGTCCGAAACAAAAGATGATCAAGGCCGATTTGAGCGTAAATCGACCTTAGCCATGTGTTCTTGTCAAGAACACATAGTTAAGGTCAATTTTTGCCTTAAAAATCAGAATGTTAGGAGACAATAATCCGAGGTACTCTCACTTTTTGTTTCAATTTCAATCCTGTTTTTCTTCTTTAAGTTTTCATCTTCTACCCCCTTCTCTATTTTTCTTCAATTTCAGATTTTTTTTAAGATTTTACAAAAGTAGCCATTTTCGTTTTATTCTAGACTAGTCCGTAAAATTAATACAAAAAGGGTCAGTTGTTAAAGGGCTATCAGTTAAAGGTTTAAAGGTTTTGTTTGGATTGGGTTACTTCGGCCCAAAAGTGAATTAGAAATCAGAATAGGTTAAGTCCGAACAGTACATAAATAAAGTTAAGGGGGTTAAAAGGAATTTAGGATATTTACTAACAAATTTCGGTTGAGAATGGCACATGCACAAAGAAAGAGGGAATCAAATTTGTTAGAGTGGGTGGGGGTTTTGGCGTGTGAAAGGTTTGGCTAACAAAAAGGAATAAAAAAATCTAAGTGAAAAATCTAAAAAGGGAGAGGGGTCAGGTCGGTTCTGTTCTAAAAAGAAAGAGGTATAAAAGAAAAGGGTTTCATTCATAAAAGGGGTCCGAAAATTGAAACAAAAGAAAAAAGGAGCCAAAGATAGAAAGAAAAACCCTGAAAACAGAACACTATCATATTTATACTCTCGCTTAGCAATCGTATTGTTACTGGCTGTTGCTGCCTTATAGTTGAAATTCTTTTCAATCCAGCGATACGTTTGGTTAAGGTTCTGCTGTGGATTAATTGCTGAGGTTATTATTGTTCTTTGCTGCCAGGTATTACTTGTCATCCCGGACTTGCGTATTGCCGAGTCGTTTGTTTAATTTCATGCTTTTAGGTATAGAGAGGCTATCTCTGTAATCCTTCTTTGATTTTATTAATGGTAAATAGATTGTTGGGATACTATTTGTTTCTTTGAAAGCTATATGAATGCATGAAAAGTTGCCAGGTCTTACGAGATTGTGTCCAGTTGGTGTATACCTGTTGAAATTCATCCTGTGATAGTGGCAATTGTGATAATAGACTATGATCGATTTTCTGAAATAATGTTCATGTTGGCATTCATGTGGAACTTGGCTTAGTTAAGCAATTAAGGTTATAGTTTATTTAGCTAGTTATGTTAAATAATCGTGACGTTAAAATCAGATTATTGTTGTCATTGCGAATTTAATGGCTATATCTGCGATTAATCCATGTTGATTGTTGGTGAACTGGGGCTATTAATGTAAGCTTTAAAGCATAGTTGCTTTTATGAAGTTGCTGGCCATGTTTACAATTGAATTTGCTTTTTGTTTGGATTTGCATACTGTAGGAATCAAATAAGTGACTATTTCTGAAAAATCAGTTTTTCTTAGTTCAGACTGATATAGCATATGTATAGTGGCTATATTTGTAATTATGTAAAGTTGATTCATTCTTGGCGACAGATTTGTCATACTTGGAATTTTAATTCGCAATCTGTTTCCTTTTGAAAGCTGGTTGCGCTAGACTGTTATAGTAAAATCCAGTAACAGTGTAGCCATGAATTTAAGGCTATAGTTGTAACTAGAATATGCTGATTAATTTTAAGGTAGATATTGTAAGAACGATGTTGCTAAATTTCAAAGTGTGTTTGCCTCTAAGATACTGCTCATTGGGTTTGAAATTGATTTCATTTAAAGATTAGCCTTCAAGATTCGAACCATTTAGTTTACATAGTTGATGGTTATATTTGCAAATGACCCCATATTGAACAACTATTATCGGACCTAATTCCCTTACTAGAAATCAATTGATTATGATCACCATTACCATTTTTTAGTAATGACATTTAGTATTAAAAGTTACTTTTGTGTAATAGAGGTGCGCCATACAATTAATAGCGACCACCAATGGCCCTCTTAATTAATAAAAAGTCAAATTAGAATGAGTAAGCTTTGACGCCTCAAACTTTGGTAGCTCAATTTAAGCGCGATCAATTACGGGTACGGTTCCCGTGACATAGTGATAATGTCAACTTCGGGGGTGCCTTTAGGTGACCGATTTTAACAACTTTTGAATAATGAATAATTTTAAACTAATTCGAGGCGTGCCATACCAAATGAAATTATAAACATATGGTCCTCATCAATTAAACTTAAAAAATTGAGGTGCGCTATTTAGCGAATTCCATGGCCCTCGACAAACTAAAAACGCGTAATTTGCTTTAGGCGCGTTAGCCTAATAATTTAATTTCCTAAATTCGGGTGCGCATTTATGTGACCCAAAATTCTAAAATCCCAATGTTAAATTAAAAGATGTTACAAGTCGCGGGTGCATTTATATGGCGTAATTTGTGACATATTTTGATTAACATTGCAATTCTCTGATAAATTCTAAAAGCGGAAAGGTAAAATAAGGTAAAATGCACTACAGGTTAATAACAAGTATAAAATTAAATAATAAGCCGTTTATGACAATAAAGCGACCGTGCTAGAATCACGGAACCCGAGGGTGCCTAAAACCTTCCCGCGGGTTAACAGAATTCCTTACCTAGAATTTCTGGTTCGCAGACTTCATTAAGAAAGTCAAACCTTTTCCTCGATCTGGGCTAAAACCGGTGACTTGGAACACCAATCTAAATTTCCAAGTGGCGACTCTGAAATAAATTAAATAATCTCATTTCGACCAATGTCACTTTAATTGGGAAAACTCTTTTTATATGTTCCTCTCGGGTAGTGTACGAAAAGAGATGTGACAGCTCTGGCGACTCTGCTGGGGAACGAACCTAGAATCTCTGGTTCAGGGTTCAAGAATTCGAGCTTAAAATGATTGTTATTTTGTGGCTTTTATTTGAGTTTTATTACCTGTTATGCCTAATGTGCTAAATGCCGCTTTTACCGTTTTAATGTTATTTGAACTGTTTATAAAGTGTTCCGAACCTTTCTCTTCTTATCTTTGGGGAGATGCACGCTGGCCGTGACTCCCATTCTGTTAATGTCATACCATGAATAAGAAAGGGGCTGGATAAGTTACAAACCCGGGTGGCCTTTTGGTGCCCTGTACGTAGCCCCCTCCTCGGCTCGAGTTGTCCGCTCGGGTTCACCAGTCTAGACCAGTACCCAGGTTTCAACTTAGAATAACATGACCTCATGCCGGATCCCTAGTAGGAACATTTATTTGCATCATGTGCATTTGACTTAGGGGACTCAACACAGGGGTTGGGTCCGTCCAGGACAGGTGACCCCGAAATCAAAAGACCATCCTGATGCATAATTTACGTGCTACCTGCGCATTATTTCACATTGATTTTTGTGTTGACCGGCTATTAGAATAAAATCAGAAAATTGAGAAATGAAAAATGATGAAAGCTGAGGTATGAGCAAATTGAGGGTTGCTTACGCGTTTTTCAAAAAACCTGGTGTTCAAAATAAGGCGAAATGCAGCCGAAAAGTTTTTGAAAAAAAAGATATAGAAAATGAAAATTCTGATGTCAAAATCAAGGAAAAAGAAAAAAAATCGAAGTCCAAAATATTTTATCTTTTTAAAATGAAAAAAAAAAGAAAAATTTTTTCTAAATATTTGCTTTCTTTCTTTTGAAAGCTCAAAAATATTTTTCTTTTTGTAAATAAATAAAATTTAAAAATATTTTCTTACTTTTTCTGAGTGTTCTTTTCTTACTTTTATAAAAAAAAGTTCAAAAAAAGAGTTCAAAAAATATATTTTGCTCAAAAATATTTTCTTTCCTGATTTTTGATAATAAAGTCTTAGGAATTCAGGGTATTGAAAATTATTTTCTCTTCCTTGAAAAGATAAAACAAAATTCAAAAATAGTTTTCTTTTACTTTTGAAAATTTTCAAAGTAGTCATTCTTTAATAATAATAAAAAAAAATTCAAAAATCCATGGTTACCCCTTTCTTCTTTTAAGTATTTTATTTCAGGAAATTTCAAAAATAAAAGTTGTTAGGTAATATCGTTTTGCATAAATAGTCCAAATGACTCCAAAAGGATGCCGTAAGGCCATTTTTGCAAAAACGACCGCTTATTTTAATTTTTGGCCACCAAGCAAGTACAGCCCTAAAATCTTCCCTTTTGAAGTGCTGAAGGGTCGTATTGGCAAATGTAGCCGTGTTATTTAAAGCTTTTCCAAATGGCTCTTCTCTTCAAAAATAGTAAAAAAAATTTATAAAAACAAAACCAGAAAATAATCAACGAATAAGAGCAAGAGCAGGATGGGAAGAAAAGAGCGAAAATTGGAAAATCGAAAAAAAAAAGAGAACTTTTGAGCGAGGTAGACAAAGCCGAGATGAAACATGCAACCGGGTGAAACATATACGAACACATTTAACTGCTTAGGTGCATCACACCCCAACGTGCAATTACCTATCTGTTATTTGCTCATACTAACCGGTTTGCTGTTAAGTTTAGGTTTCTTCAAATAGGTGGTTAATTTGTTAGCACCCTGGCAAGCCATCCATACTACACTCGATCAAAACGCCGAACAACCATGGCCAACAAAGAAATAGATGCTGGAATTGTAGACCCACCAAGAGAGACCGTGGAGTCAGAATCAGAACTACAAAAGGAGGTTCGGAGACTGAAACACCAAATGGAGGAGATGTACCAAGCCTGGATGAAAGGACACCCACCACCCTCATTTCCCACCAACTATACATAAAACCCCGCTTCCATTCCATCACTATCTCAATCCCAAATGGCCAATGTCGTCGATCTTTCCGCACAACATGCGCCTGGCTTTACCCCTTACCACAATTATCCTGGCACGTCGGCTCAAGCTTTCCATGCTCCACCAGCTAAAACAACCTCATACCCTGCCCCGCCAGCTGCTCCTATTTTTGTACCTCCTCCACAAGCTACCCTCCACCGATCCTCCAGTGAACCCGTATTTCCCGCCCCAGATACCCATTACCGTACGCTGGAGCCCACTTTTAAAATCCCAGATCCTTACTCGTACAATCACCAATTTGAGCAGCATGTTGAAACTAATAAACAACCTAAGAGTGCAGAACAAGAAGAAATGTCTCAGAAGCTGCAGAGTCTCGAGCAGTCCTTGAGAAATATGCAAGGGTTAGGGAATCAAGTAAGTGTGGCCTATAAAGATTTGTGTCTGTTTCCCGATGTTCAACTGCCTGCTGGATTCAAAATGCCCAAGTTCGACTTATATGACGGACATGGGGACCCTGTTGCGCACCTAAGGGGCTATTGCAGTAAGATGAGAGGTGCTGGAGAAAAAGATGAATTGCTGGTGGCTTACTTCAGCCAAAGTTTGAGTGGAGCGGCTCTAGAATGGTACACCCGCCAGGACAGTAACAGGTGGTACACTTGGGACGACATGGCTCAGGCTTTTTCCCGACACTTTCAGTACAACATAGACATTGTTCCAGACCGCCTATCTCTGACCAAGGTGGAAAAGAAAACCAATGAAAGCTTCAGAGAATATGGTTTCCTTTGGAGAGAGCAAGCTGCGCGAGTCAATCCTCCGATGGAAGAAGATGAGATGGTCAAATACTTTCTGCAAGCCTTGGAGCCCGCTTACTATGGCCATTTGGTCTCAGCCATAGGTAAGTCTTTCAATGATGTAGTAAAAATGGGAGAGATGGTAGAAGATGGGCTCAAATCCAGCAAGATTATGAGTTATTCTGCTATAAAAGCAACCACTCAAGCAATCCAGAGCGGTATAGGAAATTTGTTAGGAAGGAAGAAGAAGGAAGATGATTCCATGTTTGTCTCCGGGTCATGGCAGGGTCAGAGAGGTCCACCTCGCCAATACACCTATCCACGCCCTCGACCTCAAAATTACACCCAAACTCCATATAACACATCTCAACATTACTTTTCCCCGCAAAACCCCCAAGATTTATCCCAACCACCCCAATATTTCGTTCACCGTACCCAGTCATACGCTCAATCCCCTCCTTATCCACAATGGCGTTCCCCTGTCCCACAGAATACCTACCCAGCTCCACAAAATGCCTACCCATCCCCACAACCTTACCAAAACCCCGATGGTCCACACATTCGACCAAGACTAGGGTATAGGAAGGAAAAGCAACAGCGGAAACAATCTTTTACCCCGCTTGGAGAATCCTATGCAAGCCTATTCCAAAGGTTAAGGCAATTGGACGTCTTGAAGCCAATTGAATCAAAAATGCCAAATCCTCCTCCAAAGATCCTTGATTATTCTCTAAGATGTGCCTACTGTTCTGATGCTCCAGGCCATGACATAGAGAAGTGTTGGCATTTGAAACGAGCAATTCAAGAGCTCATTGATACAAACCAAATTATAGTCCAAAGCCCCGACACGCCAAACATCAACCAGAACCCTCTGCCCGCCCATGAAGAGACACATATGATTGAAATAGTTTGCAAGGACGGGGAGCCCAGGAAGTCTTATAAGTCTGTCACGATGATTCGGGCCAATGAAAACAGTTTGGTTAAAGGTCCAGAGATGATCAAGGGGTTCCGAAGTCTTCTCGAAGAGATCAATGTGGTAAAGGCCGGTGAAGGCTCTAGCAGAGCAGATGTGCAGTTTGTCGGCCCAAACGTGAAGCTTAGCAATTGGGAAGTTACTCCTCTCCCCACCAGGAAGGAGTCTTGGTAGTTTGCTTTATTTCCTTTCTTGTTCTGGGGTTGTAATCCGGATTTTTCTTTAGCTTTGTTTATTGTGATGTTCAAACTCTTCTTTTCAATGAAGTGTAATCTTCCGTTTATTTTGTTCTTTTATACAGTTCTTTTTTTTTTGCTGGTTGCAGTGACATGACATGCATGAGGATATTTCAGCCAAGTCTTAAAAGCCAATTTAATTCTGAAATAACAACAAGAAGTAGAATATGACGAGGAAATAGAATATGATGAAGAAGCAGCATTAAAGCAAATCAATAATGGGCTAAAATAATTTGAAGGGAAACCGAAACTTAGTTTGAGTGAGACTCAAGTAATCAATTTAGGGGGCCAGGATAATGTTAGGAAACCAAGATAAGTGTGCATCTAGGACCACAAGTGAAGGAGGAAATAATCAAAATATCGTTTGAGTACCAAGATGTCTTCGCTTGGTCATATGACGAGATGCCAGGTTTGAGCACTGATTTGGCAACTCATAAATTGTCAACTGATCCAGCCTACAACAAAAGGTACGCCCTCGGAAGTTGAAATGGGCCAAATGGTATTGAAACATATCCTCCCTCACCACGTGGAAGTCAAAGGCAAATTTGCCCCGAATTGGCACGGACGATTCGTTGTGACAAGAGTTTTGCCAAATGGTGCTTTGTACTTAACAGACATTGAAGGAAAATATGGCTATCAATTCTGATGCCGTTAAGAAGTATATATATGATTTCTTGATTATCTTCAATTGTACTCGGCATGTTCAAAGTTGAAATGAAGAAGGCATTTTGTTCAGCTATCCAAACACTTTTATCACTCGTTACCCTTTTTTGAGCCTTACTTATTTTTCGTTCAAATCCCTCTTTTGGAATCAATAACAGAAATAAGGAAAATGAAAGAAAGAAAGAAAAGAAGAAGAAGGAAAGAAACGGAAAAAGAAAAAGAGAAAAGAAAGAGAAAAAGAGAAAAGAAAAGAAAAGAGAAGAAAGAAAAAGAGAAAAAGGAAAAATAGAACAAAAACAAACAACTTAACGCTTGAACTACGTTCGACCTGATTCCTTTTAAGGATACGTAGGCAGCCTCACGGCTCGGTCTCATCAAAAATAAAAATCTAAACTTCCCCAGACCCAAAAGAATTGGGGCAGAAGTTTGGATTCATAAAAGATTTGATTCCAAAAGTTGTAATTTTAACCCCTATTTCATTTTAGATTACTTTGAGCCTTCATGACACCCTTTCTTCTAACCCTGTCCAAAAGCCCACATTACGGTCTAAAGAAAGACCTTCTGATCAGTCTTTGAGGATGTCGGGTCAAGCGAAATAGTGATATGGTTTATATCAGGGGCAACACCGTGTTCGGGGTGCATAAAATAAAGCTAAAATGAGAGAGTCTTATTGGTGAAAATCCTCACGGGCACCGTAAGGCGATGGTGAAATGAGAGAAATCTAAAATGAGAGAGTCTTGTTGGTGAAAACCCTTACGGGCACCATAAGGCGATGGTGAGCTCAAAGATAAACAGCAAACAGAATGGATCAGTGAAAGATTGGTCTTTGAAGTTGGATTTATGCCGTGAGTTGAATACGACTGGTCAGACGGATTAGGCTGATCAGTCCGAAATGCATGTCATGATCATTGGAGCTGGCCAATTCCCTCAAATAAGTCCTTCTAAAATTTCCTCCACATAATCGTTTGTGTTCACAATTTTCCTTTGTTTCCTTTTGATCACAAAATCATTACATTTTTGTTTATTGAGTCTATCTTTGTAAGTTTCTTGCGAATTAGCCATGTTGCGTAAGCAGGAAAGGATTTCAAAGCTTATTACCAATTTCTAAAGTTGCACAAAGCGGAACTTGGCCAAGCATATCGCAAGGGAAGTAATCCAAAAGGAGCGATATGCAGTTAATGAAAGGTCAGGCGATAAGGCAAGTTTTGGAGTTTGGAGAATACAAGAATGCAACAACGTTCAAATTAAAAGTATAATGCAATAGAAGAGGGTAAGAGATTCGGGTTGGTCAGAGAAAATGCAAGCAGATCCCAATCAGAGGTCAAACGATTCTATGCTCACTCAAGTCCCCAGCCAAGCCAAAACTAGAATATATTCCCCGACAGAAGCAAACCTCCAGCAAGGACGCCACAAACTAACCACCATGTTTCAAACTAATAAGATTTTATTTGTCTGAAACAGAAGGCGTAAAAATTGTCAATCCCCAAAAGCCAGGGCTCGGGCAGCAAAATTGCAATTTGAGAATTCCCCAAACAGAGAGCATGGCTCAGGTAAATTTAGTTTTTAGTTCTCAGGACCCTCCTGGATAATGGGATTTAGCTTTAGTTCTCAGGACCCTCCTGGATAATGGAATTTAATTTTAGCTTTCAGGACCCTCCTGGATAATGGGATTTAATTTTAGTTTTCAGGACCCTCCTGGATAATGGGATTTAATTTTTAGTTTTAGGACCCTCCTGGATAATGGGATTTAATTTTTAGTTTCAGGACGCTCCTGAATAATGAGATTTAATTTTAGTTTCAGTAGCAGGAGCCCACCTGGATAATGAGAGAATACAGTTTTTAGTTTCACTAGTAGGTGCCCACCTGGATAATGAGGGAATACAATTTTAGTTTCAGTAACAGGCGCCCACCTGGATAATAAGGGAATACGATTTTTAGTTTCAGTAGCAGGCGCCCACCTGGATTACGAGGGAATACAATTTAGTTTTAGTTTTCAGGACTCGTCTGGATAATGAGATTTAATTTTTACTTTCAGGACCTCCTGGATAATGGGATTTAATTTTATTTTCAGTAGCAGGTGCCCACCTGGATAACGAGGGAATACGATTTTAGTTTCAGTAGCAGGCGCCCACCTGGATAATGAGGGAATACAATTTTTTCAGTAGCAGGCGCCCACCTGGATAACAAGGGAATACAATTTAGTTTTAGATTTCAGGATCCTCCTGGATAATGGGATTTAGCTTTAGTTCTCAGGACCCTCCTGGAAAATGTGATTTAATTTTAGTTTGAGGACCCTCCTAATTAATGGGATTTAATTTTAGTTTCAGGACCCTCCTGGATAATGGGATTTAATTTTAGTTTCAGGACCCGCCTGGATAATGGGATTTAATTTTTAGTTTTCAGGACCCTCCTGGATAATGGAATTTAAATTTTTTAAAATTCTTAGAAGTCTTTTAGGTAGCAAGATTTGAATCCCCGCAGATATGCCCAGGTTCCAAACTGGGGTAGAAAAGTTTCTTTTGTTTGGTTTGCTTTTGGAAGTCAGGCGCCCACCCGGATAATGAGGGAATGCGATTTTTAGTTTCAGTAGCAGGCGCCCACCTGGATAATGAGGGAAAACAATTTTAGTTTCAGTAGCAGGCGCCCACCTGGATAATGAGGGAATACAATTTTTAGTTTCAGTAGCAGGCGCCCACCTGGATAATGAGGGAATACAATTTTTAGTTTCAGTAGCAGGCGCCCACCTGGATAACGAGGGAATACAATTTAGTTTTAGTTTTCAAGACCCGCCTGGATAATGAGATTTAATTTTTAGTTTCAGGACTCTCCTGGATAATGAGATTTAATTTTAGTTTCAGTAGCAGGCACCCACCTGAATAACGAGGGAATACGATTTTAGTTTCAGTAGCAGGTGCCTACCTGGATAATGAGGGAATATAATTTTTTCAGTAGCAGGCGCCCACCTGGATAACGAGGGAACACAATTTAGTTTTAGTTTTCAGGACCCTCCTGGATAATGAGATTTAATTTTAGTTTCAGGACCCTCCTGGATAATGGGATTTAATTTTAGTTTCAGGACCCGCCTTGATAATGGGATCTAATTTTAGTTTTCAGGACCCTCCTGGATAATGGAATTTAATTTTAGTTTCAGGACCCTCCTGGATAATGGGATTTAATTTTAGTTTCAGGACCCTCCTGGATAATGGGATTTAATTTTAATTTCAGGACCCTCCTGGATAATGGGATTTAGATTTTAGTTTTCAGGACCCTCCTAGATAATGAGATTTAATTTTTAGTTTCAGGACCCTCCTGGATAAGGGGATTTAGTTTTGAATTTCTCAAAAACCTTCTTGAATAGTGAGACTTAGTTTTATAAAAAGCTTAGAAGTCTTTTGTCAGTAAGATACGAATCCGCGCAGACATGCCTAAGTTCCAAACTGGGGCAGAAAGTATGTTGTTTATTTTGCTGTTATGATAGCAGGCGCCCACCTGGATAATGAGGGAGTATAATTTTAGTTTCAGTAGCAGGCGCCCACCTGGATAACGATGGAATACAATTCAAGTTTCACCAACAGGTGCCCGCCTAAAGAACAGGGTCAAGCCAAGTTAGGACTGGCAAAAGCTCGCGTCAAGAGTGCGAGTCAACAGTTCGAGATGCACAAAAAGATTCAAGATCAAGTTACAAGAAACTTGTAGATAGGAACCTTGTAATTGGTAGTTGATATACGTAGCTAGTTTAGCTTCTTATTTTGCATTTTGGTGTGATAAGGTGCGCAGCAAACAGTAATAGCAGCAGCAACAAAATCACAGCTTCCTGGTAGTCCCAGCTACCAAAAATTTTCAGAACTACACTGACCTGATTCCTTTATTGCCAAGGATATGTAGGCAACCTTGAAGTAGGGTTCGGTCAAGCTCTTTTCAAAAATGCTTCTCACATAGTTTCGGGTAGGCAAAAATACCGCAGAATTGCTCATCTTGTCTTTGCCCAAAAACTCTTCGTGCTTTCAAGCAAAGAGGGGCACCTGTGAGCACGTGATTTTTACCGTACCCGAAATACCCTTATAAAAATCATTAAATAATTTTTAATTAATTATTAGTCATTTTAGAATTTTATTAGGTTCTTAATTACTCAATTGTTAATTAATTAATTCATGAAAAATACCTAAAATATCATGCATTGTGTTTATGATTTAGTTTTACATTTTTTTTGAATTGGAATTGTTGATTTTATAAGAATTGAGAAAAAAATCATAAAAATAGTTGTTTTATGCCTTTTTTTAGTTTTAATGTTTAATTCCTAGAATTTAGAATTATTTTTATTTTTATGGATATTTACTTTAACTTAATTTCGTATTTTTAGTAAACTAAGAGTTTAATTGTTAATTAATCTAGTTATCAAAATTAAAGAAAGACTTTAAAATTAAGAAAAATAGAATAGGGGAAGAAGACAAACTGATTGGGCCATTGCTTAAATTTAAAAAAAAGGTCCAATCCGAAAAATAACCCAAGCAGCCCAATACTCGGTTTCTTCCCTTCGATCTGAGCCGTTGACTCGGAACTAACCTACCCCTAATATATATATGTCTTAACCTAAACCCTACCCCCCCCTCCCCAACCATACTTCCGCTTCTGTTTGTTCCCAAACGACCCCTTACCCTCTTCAAACCCTAGCCGCCACCCCGCTTCAACCACACGGCCATGGCTACCACCATTAAATCCACCCCAAAACCCGTCCCCAATCACCCCAAACCACCACCATCACTTCCCCCCCACTTCAATCGACACCCTTTTCCACCAAAAACCCCAAAAATCCTTCGATTCATGTCCCAAAATTGGACCTTTAAGGGTCCGAAACAAAAGATGATCAAGGCCGATTTGAGCGTAAATCGACCTTAGCCATATGTTCTTGTCAAGAACACATGGTTAAGGTCAATTTTTGCCTTAAAAATCAGAACGTTAGGAGACAATAATCCGAGGTACTCTCACTTTTTGTTTCAATTTCAATCCTGTTTTTCTTCTTTAAGTTTTCATCTTCTACCCCCTTCTCTATTTTTCTTCAATTTCAGATTTTTTTAAAGATTTTACAAAAGTAGCCATTTTCGTTTTATTCTAGACTAGTCCGTAAAATTAATACAAAAAGGGTAAGTTGTTAAAGGGCTATCAGTTAAAGGTTTAAAGGTTTTGTTTGGATTGGGTTACTTCGGCCCAAAAGTGAATTAGAAATCAGAATAGGTTAAGTCCGAACAGTACATAAATAAAGTTAAGGGGGTTAAAAGGAATTTAGGATATTTACTAACAGATTTCGGTTGAGAATGGCACATGCACAAAGAAAGAGGGAATCAAATTTGTTAGAGTGGGTGGGGGTTTTGGCGTGTGAAAGGTTTGGCTAACAGAAAGGAATAAAAAAATCTAAGTGAAAAATCTAAAAAGGGAGAGGGGTCAGGTCGGTTCTGTTCTAAAAAAAAAAGAGGTATAAAAGAAAAGGGTTTCATTCATAAAAGGGGTCCGAAAATTGAAACAAAAGAAAAAAGGAGCCAAAGATAGAAAGAAAAACCCTGAAAACAAAACACTATCATATTTATACTCTCGCTTAGCAATCGTATTGTTACTGGCTGCTGCTACCTTGTAGTTGAAATTCTTTTCAATACAGCGATACGTTTGGTTATGGTTCTGCTGTGGATTAATTGTTGAGGTTATTATTGTTCTTTGCTGCCAGGTATTACTCGTCATCCCGGACTTGCATATTGCCGAGTCGTTTGTTTAATTTCATGCTTTTAGGTATATAGAGGCTATCTCTGTAATCCTTCTTTGATTTTATCAATGGTAAATAGATTGTTGGGATACTATTTGTTTCTTTGAAAGCTATATGAATGCATGAAAAGTTGCCAGGTCTTACGAGATTGTGTCCAGTTGGTGTATACCTGTTGAAATTCATCCTGTGATAGTGGCAATTATGATAATAGACTATGATCGATATTCTGAAATAATGTTTATGTTTGGCATTCATGTGGAATTTGGCTTAGTTAAGCAATTAAGATTATAGTTTATTTGGCTAGTTATGTTAAATAATCGTGACACTAAAATCAGATTATAGTTGTCATTGCGAATTTAATGGCTATATCTGCGATTAATCAATGTTGATTGTTGGTGAACTGGGGCTATTAATGTAAGCTTTAAAGCATAGTTGCTTTTATGAAGTTGCTGGCCATGTTTACAATTGAATTTGCTTTTTGTTTGGATTTGCATACTGTAGGAATCAAATAAGTGACTGTTTCTGAAAAATCAGTTTTTTTTTAGTTCAGACTGTTATAGCATATATATAGTGGCTATATTTGTAATTATGCAAAGTTGATTCATTCTTGGCGACAGATTTGTTATACTTGAAATTTTAATTCACAATCTGTTTCCTTTTGAAAGCTGGTTGCGCTAGACTGTTATAGTAAAATCCAGTAACAGTGTAGCCATGAATTTAAGGCTATAGTTGTAACTAGAATATGCTGATTAATTTTAAGGTAGATATTGTAAGAATGATGTTGCTAAATTTCAAAGTGTGTTTGCCTCTAAGATACTGCTCATTAGGTTTGAAATTGATTTCGTTTTAAGATTAGCCTTCAAGATTCGAACCATTTAGTTTACATAGTTGATGGTTATATTTGCAAATGACCCCATATTGAACAACTGTTATCGGACCTAATTCCCTTACTAGAAATCAATTGATTATGATCACCATTACCATTTCTTAGTAATGACATTTAGTATTAAAAGTTACTTTAGTGTAATAGAGGTGCGCCATACAATTAATAGCGACCACCAATCGCCCTCTTAATTAATAAAAAGTCAAATTAGAATGAGTAAGCTTTGACGCCTCAAACTTTGGTAGCTCAATTTAAGCGCGATCAATTACGGGTACGGTTCCCGTGACATAGTGATAATGTTAACTTCGGGGGTGCCTTTAGGTGACCGATTTTAACAACTTTTGAATAATGAATAATTTTAATCTAATTCGAGGCGTGCCATACCAAATGAAATTATAAACATATGGTCCTCATCAATTAAACTTAGAAAATCGAGGAGCGCTATTTAGCGAATTCCATGGCCCTTGACAAACTAAAAACGCGTAATTTGCTTTAGGCGCGTTAGCCTAATAATTTAATTTCCTAAATTCGGGTGCGCATTTATGTGACCCGAAATTCTAAAATCCCAATATTAAATTAAAAGATGTTACAAGTCGCGGATGCATTTATGTGGCATAATTTGTGACATATTTTGATTAACATTGCAATTCTCTGATAAATTCTAAAAGCGGACAGGTAAAATAAGGTAAAATGCACTACAGGTTAATAACAAGTATAAAATTAAATAATAAGCCGTTTATGACAATAAAGCGACCATGCTACAGAACCCGAGGGTGCCTAACACCTTCCCGCGGGTTAACAGAATTCCTTACCTAGAATTTCTGGTTCGCAGACTTCATTAAGAAAGTCAAACATTTTCCTCGATCTGGGATAAAACCGATGACTTGGAACACCAATGTAAATTTCTAAGTGGCGACTCTAAAATAAATTAAATAATCTCATTTCGACCAATGTCATTTTAATTGAAAAAACTCTTTTTATATATTTCTCTCGAAAAGTGTACGAAAAGAGGTGTGACAAGAAGAAAGTATTCACGTCACGCCACTCATGTTAAAGAACATATCTATAATATCCTAACCACTTATAGCCCGTGCTATTTCCACCTAGTAATTAAAGGCAAATTGACAGAACAAGTACTAATTGCAATTTGAAACGTGATATTTGAATAGTGCCACTAAATAAGAAAAGGCAACCTTAATATACTGATACGACAAGTACCTATCGGAAACTAACTTGATATTTGAATAGTGCCACTAAATAAGTATTATTTACGATTCATTTGACGTAGCAG
This sequence comes from Nicotiana obtusifolia, assembly GCA_002018475.1. Classification (NCBI taxonomy): domain Eukaryota; kingdom Viridiplantae; phylum Streptophyta; class Magnoliopsida; order Solanales; family Solanaceae; genus Nicotiana; species Nicotiana obtusifolia. The sequence continues at coordinate 87,728 of MCJB01041553.1, read as the reverse complement.
AATTTGAATAGATACAAAAAAAAATTTTTAAATAAAATTATAATTTGTAATCTAAAGCAAGTTATAGAAATCTCATTAAGGGTAATATAAAAAATTTAAATTTAAATTGTTACTAAATTAAAAAATTATCATTCTTTTTGAAATAGATTAAAAAAACATATTGCTAGATGAAGCAATATGTACATAAGTCTAGCTGAAATTTATGGACGTAATCTAGCATAAAAGAAAAGAAAAACTCATGTATATACCAACATATGAAACCAATTGAGGTTCTTTAGCAAAAAGTTTCCTTTGCGGATGAGATTTCCTTTGGGCTGGGGCTGGGGCGACGCAATGCGGGGTAGTGGGATTAGAGTATTGGTGATAGGAAGAAGACAATCAGCATGGAATATCATTTATGAAATTTAATTTGATTTCCCTACTTTCATCAAGAAAGCCATTTTTATTTTATTTTTAAGGAACATGTTTCCTTTTTCCAAAATATTTTGATGAACCAAACATGAAAACTAAAAAATATTTTCCTCATCAACTGTTGTATTTCTGAAAATTTCGTTAAGTTTTAAATATTTTAATGCGCTCTAACGATGTTAAAATTACCGTTTTTTTGCATGCCAGGTAATAATGCTACAGACTATGAAGGTATAATGACATTTATGAAGTATATAATGATGCTTGGAATTCAGTCGCTCGAGCAAAAAGATAACAAAGAGGAGAAAAAACCTTTTTAAAAGGAGGAAAAAAGAATCTGGTAACACAAGGCACATCATGGAGCGATCCACATTAGACGCACGCCAAGATCGCACGCTAAAGGCGTGATGCATAGGGGACGCACGATAAGGGCACGAGGCATTAATAATAGAAATTATATAAAAATTTTAGAGAATTAAATCTTACATAATAGAAATAACTGCAAAATACCCTTCCCATATAAGAATGTTTTAACTAAAATGAATACTACTTTAATATCAATATTTTCAGAAAAAACATTGTAGTGCTAGATATATTTCGGCTGGGAAAATAAAAGGAGGAAAAAAGATTAAGGACGTCTCATCTGTCCAATCGTGGGACAAGAAGAGAAGATAATAATAATCTGACAATAACGAGAATTAAGCTCAGGGATCAATTATTTGATCTTTACAATTGATATCTCGATGATTGTAGACCGTAGAAGAACTGTTGTCCGTATTTCTTTGTTTTGCATGTTGGGCCGTGCTACTCCCACCTACTGCTAAAAATAAAGGCATATTGATAGGACAATTACCAATTGCAATAAAAAACGTGATATTTTGTCTATTTGAATAGTGCCACTAAATAAGTAAAAGCCACCGTAATATATTGGAAAAAAAATAATATTTTATAATCGTTCTTAAAATATAATTAATATTATATATATATATATATATATATATATATATATATATATATATATATATATATATATATATATA